>VDFB02380396.1:23833-67779 GCA_007258455.2 Sequoia sempervirens | reverse complement strand
GGGAGCCGAAAGAGAAGGGTGTTGAGAACTGCTGGCCAACTCTTGGAGAAGGGTTTCACTCTTTCCCTTGCTGGAGGTATCTTTGGTGAGGCTTTTCCAGGTGCTGACATTGGGATGCAGAAGCAGGGGAAGGAAAGGACTGAGGGTGGAGGACATATTGTGGGAACTAGCAAAGCAAATGTGGATAGGCTAATGAAAAGGAAGGTTGTTGCAGAGGAAATCGCCTGCTCCATTCGAAAGATGAAGACTCTTGTCTCCGTTGGCAAAGGAAAGGATATTTCTGCTGATAAGGTTCATGTCAGTCCTTCTGATGAGGATGTTGCTATGGGGAAAGGGATTGAGAACTTTGACAAAGAGGATGTTGGTGTGCTAGGTTCGGCTCGTGATAGTGCTAATGTGTTATTTAAACTTTTTAAGTGGTTCTTCCATGAGATTAACAAGACTAATGTTAGAATTAGAGGTATTGCTAGTAAAGTTGAGGATCCTTTTGTCCAAAGCCAAATTGATGATCTGATGGACTCTCTTAATACTGTGGCTAATACTGTGGCGGAGGAAACCATCAATTGGAAACAAAACTTGGAAGGGAGAATCTTATCCCTTGAGTATAAAATTGATAAAATGTGGAATGTTGTGATGAAGAGTGGAGATGTCCCTAAGGTTTGGCTATTTCTGACTCTACCAAGGTGATCTCCCCTGTGATTACTGCGAAAAAGAGAAATGATATTGTGTTTGTTGATGATACTGCTGTTGTGGGTAAGTTGTTGGATGTGGAATGCGCTGGTGAAAAGGGTGGTGTTAAAGGTAGTGTTTTGAGTGGTGAGGTAAAAATTGGCGGGTCGGGGGCTAGAACTAGAAATAGAATGAAAGCTCAGGGTGGGGCCTCTGGTTTAGAGGTGTCTGATACTGTGGATAATGTGTAGAAGATGGCTGCTAGTGAAATGGAGGCTATTGAGATTCTGAACAATATGTAGTGGTGTTGGTTGGCTGCCTTATTTTGGTTGTTTTTTGGTTGTTGGTTTGCGGTTATTGGCCTGATTGCTGCGTATTGTTGTTTTCTTTTTCTTTCAGCTGCTTTCTTTTGTAAAGGGTTCTGGGGCCCTTCAAAACCCATTTTTTACCTCCAATCAAGACATGCCAAAAATGTGATAGCTAAAATATGGTCTCAAAGTAAGCATCATGCATTAGAAATACAAAACCTAATCTAAATTAAGCTAACACCTCTCATAGCACAAAAAAGGCATAAATAAGGATGAAATACAACAATAAAACATAACATTATATTTTAGTAGCATGTGCCTATAAACATTAACTCCATAGTTTGATTAAGGGTGAGGATTTATTTATAGATTGTTGATGAAGGATGGATGGTTAATATTTGATTAAAATGGAGGATTATGATTCATTAGTTTGTAGGGCAAGCTAATAAGGGATGGTGAGATTGATGCAAGTGTATGACTAGGATTTAGGATGATTTTTGGTTAATTTTAGGGTTATTATTATCTGAATGGTTGAGATTAATTACGGATGAAGGGTTGAGATTGAGTGAAGATTTTAGATTTTTTTTAAGGTTGTGTTTATTTGAATGATGGAGATTTAAATACGTGATGAAATGGATGGCAAAGATTTATTAGGTGATTGAATTTTGTCTTTTAATTAATTGTGTGACTATTTGAATTTTTAATTTATTTATTTGTGGATGATGGATAGAAGTGGATATTAGACTAGGGAAATGGATTTAATTATTTAGTTAAAAAAATGAAAGGAGACCTTAAATTATTTAATTAAACAATAGCATTATTTAAATAATTAATGATATGGAAATCCAAATAAATAGCCTTTCATAAAAGAGGGGTAATTTTTTTATTAAAACAAGAAGTACAAAGCAAGGGCATGACATAGCCCTATCAAGCTCCACCAAATGATCCAATTGTTGAGACAAATCTGAGGGTAACTGACCCTGGTCCACTAAATTCCAATCATTAATATGGTTAAGCCCATTTAACTAATTAAATAAATATAAAATATAATTAATTTGATGATAGAGTTAAAATTGATATTAAAAATAGTGTTAAGATAATGATATATTTTAGGTGTCTAATAAAAAATAATCTTTAAAATAGAATACAATTTCAGTTGCAATCAGAAGAATTTTATATAAAAAATAGAAGTTTTTTTTAATTGAATTCAAAGAACTGCTGGTGTGTGAGCAGCAATAATACAAATCTAATATGAGACACATACAATACAATCTACCAATATAAGACATACAATACAATCTACCAGCCAATTTCATATAAGAGATAAATTAGTGTGATGATAGAGTTAGAATTGCTATTAAAAATGGTATTACACAATGGTAGACTGTAGATGTCTAAAAAGTTATCTTTGAAATGGAATACAATTTGTTCATACAGTTTCAGTTGCAGTCAGCAAGAATTTCATTCTGATAAGTTATTTGTGGATAAGCATTTTCTTCCACGATGCTGACTATTTCAACGTAGGTATTGGGTGTTACAGTTTTTCTGATATTGGAAACTTTTTAATTTCCTGTTTATTGACTATTTGGTTCAGCCATCCCCTTCACTGGACTATAAGTACAGCTTTATCACCAATCCTATTGCTTACCTTATGCAGTTTGTTTTATATAGTGGGTGTTCCAGTTTTCCTTAGTAGTCAGAGTCATGAATAACTCCAATGAGAATTTTTGTCCAGAAAATGAGAGCAGGAGTGGATGCCGAAAGGTGTGCATTATAGGGGCAGGAATCAGTGGAATTCTTGCATTCAAATATTTACTTAATATAGATGTGAATCTCACTGTATTCGAAGCCAAGGAAGGAATTGGAGGAGTGTGGAGGGAAACATTTGCATCAACAACGCTGCAGACTCCCCGTCCTGCCTACGAGTTCACTGATTTTCCATGGCCAAGTCATGTTACTGACCGATTACCCACACAGTCCCAGGTTATGGAATATTTGAACAGCTATGCGGAGAATTTCGAACTGGTGGATCGCATCCATTTCAATTCCAAAGTAGTGGGTATTCAATATATTGGCGAAGAGAGCATGGAATGTAGTGGACTGTGGAGTAAGAATGGAGGCCCATATACAGAGGGTAGAGCTTGGGAAGTTGGTGTTCAGAAGAGGAATGGTGGTTCCATTGAGGTAGTAAGAAAAGTTCCCTCTTTTTGAAATATCTATTATATTGTGGATTGTTTGTTCTTTTTTTCAAATTGTTTTTCCATCTTTGCATCGTCTTAGACCATGTTGATTGACCAAGATGTTGGATTTCTTTTAGTAGTGACTGCTAAATTGATCACCACTTGCTGAGACGGTGAATATATAATTGTATGGTGCGCCCGTTGGGTTACCGATCGGACTTTACAGAAGATATTCAGATTTTTTTATATTATTTAGTTTCCAGAAATACATTATCCATGTCAATCATGTTGAAAGCTCAGAAAAGACTCCCTAACAGTCTAGGGTTTGTCTTTTCGAAGTTGGCATTCCTTTTTTTTCCCGTTTGCCTGTTAGCCCAGTTTTCTGTAGCTTGCAGATTAAAAACTCTGCTTGAGTGAGGTGAGGCTTTCAAATCAAATGATGTAGATATCAATTCACCACCAGAAATTCATCCCAACAATTCACCGTCAACAATTCATTGTCGTGACATATTCATTGCATATACAATTCACCACCAGCAATTCATCGCTGTGGTCTATGAACATAATTGTCTTAACCTGTTAGGTTTGAGGTGTGGATTTGTATTTCAAGTAAAATATTTGTATTAGTGTATTTGTGGTTCTCACATGTATGCTGTATTTTGTTGGAGATGAATTTTTTTCTGCATTTTGTATGGCTTCACATCATTGTTGGAAGTAGCTTTACTGACATTTATATTAAATTTATCACAGGAAAATAATAAAATTTGATACTGTTTTCTGTAATTTAAAGCATCGGTTTTATATGTAGCTACATGTTAGGTAGGCAAACTCAGTGGGCAATGTAAGCTAAGCTATGGAGATCTTGCTATTCTGAGTTTTTTTCTCACTAGCTTATACACAGCTTCATGCAAAACAATAATTGCCTCATGCTCTACTTCTCCTTGCTCTTATTTCTTCTTATTTTCCTTTCCCTGTTTCAAGTGCGGAAAGATAACATGCCATTTTGCTTGCTATATTTCTCCTAATATAACTTCTTTGTTTTTTGTTCTCTCTACAGTGGCATCATTTTGATTTCGTGGTTATGTGCATTGGTAGATATGGAGATCTGCCAAAAATCCCATCATTTCCTCCCAACAAAGGGCCAGAAGTATTTGAAGGAAAAGTTTTGCATACCATGGATTACTCTGCCTTAAACAAAACACAGGCCTATGAGCTTCTAAAAGGAAAAAGAGTTTTAGTTATTGGATTTCAGAAATCAGCGTTAGACTTTGCAGTAGAATGTGCTGAGGCAAATCAAGGTCTGTTTAGATCTTATTTGACATAAATATTTTGTATGCTTTACTTTTTATTTGAATGGATGGACTGATGGATGGATTCTTTTGGAAGGAGAAGGTGGCAAATCTTGCACAATGATTTTTAGAACAGTGCACTGGACAGTTCCCCATGATCATAAAATCTGGGGAGTGCCCTTAATATATTTGTATGGTACACGTTTCACCCAATCTTTACTTGACAAACCTGATAGGGGTTTCCTGCTGAGCTCAATATCTCACCTATTGGCACCATTGGTATGGTTCTCTAATTCACTGTTGTTTTCCTTTCGGATCATTCAATCTAGTTTGTTTCAAAATATTGCAATAATGATAATACCTTTTTCATTTTGTAGAGATGGGCAATGTCCAAGTTTGTGGAGTCTTACCTGCTTTGGAAATTCCCCTTGAGAAAGTATGGGCTTGTTCCAGATCACAGCTTTCTTCAAGAGATATCTTCTTGTCAAATTGCAACACTTCCAGAAAAAATGTTTCCAAAAGCAGACGAAGGCCTAATCCAATTTAGAAAAGCATCTACTTGGAGTTTTTCAAGAAAGGGGATTATACTAGATGATGCAATAGAGGTGGAAGCTGACGTGGTGGTTTTGGGTACTGGCTATGATGGGGAAAAGAAATTGAAGACTTTGCTTCCAAAGAAGTTTGCAGATGTTCTTGAAAAACCAAAGGATGTAGTACCTTTGTACAGGTTTGGTATTAACTGTGGCTATTTTCTTCTATATATTTGTCTAGAGATTCAGTTGACATATTTGAAGCCCTAAAAGCCTGAAGCAGTCATCTCTTGTACACAGGGGTCTCATTCATCCAAACATCCCTCAAATGGCAATCATGGGCTATCCAGAGAGTCTATCAAATCTTCATACTTCTGAGATCCGATCTCAATGGCTGGCCTATTTTCTATCGGGCAAATTTGTGCTACCCAGTATCAAGGACATGGAGGCATACACAGATAGGCAGGAGAAATTTATGAAGAGAATTACACCCTTCTATTGGAAAACCTGTCTTGCCACTTTTCAGATATCAGACAACGACAATCTTTGTAGAGACATGGGATGGAAACCATTGAGAAAAAAGAACTGGTTTCAGGAACTATTTTCTCCATACAGTAATCTTGATTACATGAAGGTGTAGAAATCATTTTCAGATTACAATATTTTTCCTCCTCTTCTGTGTGTGAGACAATGTACTGAAATCCCATATTGCTATTTAGTATTAATCAATAAAATCTATGATTGCTGAGATTAAAATTCCTCTTATAAGATATACTATTGGCCAAGAGATTTGCAATGAGATTTAATTATTTTTTATATATTGAAGTTAAGCTGAAAATGATAGGTTAAATAGGCTGAATAATACTGTATACAACAGTACAGATTACAATAACACAACAGAGGATCAGCACCTGTTGATCAACAACAGACAAAAAGCTGCCCAGCAGACAACAAGGTAGCTCAACAGAACTTCAGACGGGAACAAGGCAAGAAGAGGAACAATATTCCTCAAGTATGGGTGTTGCTGAGAGAGGACAGATTAGGGGAGACTTGAGCAATCTTATCAATCTTAGAAGCCATATTTTCACTTTTTCCTTCAAGAGCTTTGAGCTGAACATGGAGACTATTTAATTGTTTGTCTAAATCTTTGTTTACTTTGAGCTGCTCCAGCATGACAGACGAGAAATATGCCATCTTGGGAGAGAGTTCAGCATAAGTACAGCTTTCTCATCAATCCTATAGCTTACCTTACACATTTTGGTTTAGGGAGAGGACCCAATACCTGAGCATGTTTCAATAGTTGTGATAGTAGTTGTTTATATAATGCCCAATGTTTTTATCAATATTGGACCAATAGTTGTGACTTTAAAGTTGTTAGTGTTGATGATGACTACCCATAATTAAACAAAATGTATTCCTTTGATCTAAAAAGCAACCAATCATGTGATTCCACATCAGCTCAATAAAACATGCTGTGAATTCACAAGTATTGGTCTCACTTTTGGGCCTTTTTGGACACGACAAAAGCATGCTGATGTGGCATCATATTTGATGATGTGGCCTTGAAACCTTAGTTATAAGCAGGGGACTTGCCAAGTAAGCTGCTTTAAAAATTAAGGGTGATTTGAAATTTCCAAGTAGGATAATTAGAAGCCTTGGTTAGTGCACAACGGGGGGTCCTCTCCCCTATATAGTGGGTGTTTCAGTTTTTCTTATTACTCATCATCATGGTTGACTCCAATGCTATGTAACCCGGATGCATACCCAGCATATCTAGGGGCGTCCCCGGTTGGAAACATCCCGGAGACGTGGGGATGCCTCGGAAATGTCCCTGCGCCATCCCCGATTGGCCAAAAAAATTCAGAAATGTCCCAGGCACGTCTGTCAAAACACAGGAAATGGCAGAGGATAGCTAGCCATCCCCAGTACGGCCAAGGGATGCCTGTTTCAGTTTTTCTTATTACTCATCGTCATGGTTGACTCCAATGCTATGTAACCCGGGACGCATACCCAGCATATCTAGAGGCGTCCCCGGTTGGAAACATCCCGGAGATGCCTCGGAAACGTCCCTGTGCCATCCCCGATTGGCCAAAAAAATTCGGAAATGTCCCAAGCACGTCTGTCAAAACATAGGGAATGGCAGGGGACAGCTAGCCATCCCCAGTACAGCCAGGGGACGCCTGGACATCTCCCAACTGTACCGGGGATGACTAGCCATCCTGTATGGCCCAACAAGTTATAAATTGATTTTTTTTTTTAAAACACAAAATTATTAAAAAGTAAAGGGGTGTGGGGGCCCTCCTTTGCTTTAAACCTAAACCTAAAAACAACAATATATCATTCAAAACAAAAAAAAAAAACTCATTTGTTTCATTTGTGAAATTGTGAAGAGTGAAAGAAGAAGAGCACAGTTGCAAAAAACCAAGTGAGAGAAGGAAAAAGAAGTGAGCAAAGGGCAAAAGAAGGTTAAGTCTCCATCATTAGGGGCAGCTGCATATTTGATATTTCTATATTTTTGTCATTTTGATTTAATAGTTGAAACTTGCAGCCTTTGGACATTTTGATGCAGTTTTTATATAATATATATGCACATGCCACATTGCCAATGAATGCAATTAAATTTTGTTAAAACTTAATTTGTTTGTTGCTTTCTATGAAATGAAAATATCAATTGAACTCTAATATTATGTGTTGAGATTCTATGATGTATATGATGATTGCTTTATCATATGAATATTTGAAATTTTGTATATTTTTTAAATTTTCCCTATTTTTTAATAGCTGTCCCCTGCCGTTCCCTAAAAATTGGCCTCCCTCCCGTCCCCGTCCCCGATACGCATTCCCCCGTCCCCTGCCATCCCCATCCTGGACCATCCTGGAAACTTGGGGTAACATAGCTCTAATGAGAATTTTTGTCAAGAACATCCTCTGGTTTTTCAAGAACATCTGTAAACTTCTTTGGTAACAAAGTCTTCAATTTTCTCCATCATAGCCAGTACCCAGTACCACAATGTTAACTTCCAGCTTTGTTACATCATCTAATACCACAACGTCAGCTTTCACCTCGGTTACATCATCCAATATAGTCCCCTTTCTTGCAAAACTCCAAGTAAATGCTTTTCTAAATTGGATAAAACCTTCCTCTGCTTTTGGAAACAATTTGTCTGGAAGTGTTGCAGTTTGACAAGAAGATATCTCTTGCAGAAAGCTGTGATTTGGAACAAGCCCATACTTTCTCAAGGGGAATTTCCAAAGCAGGTAAAGCTCCACAAACTTGGACAATGCCCATCTCTACAAGTACAAAACGACAGCATTATTATCAATGATCATTATTGCAATATTTTAAAACAAACTAAATTGAATGATCCAAAAGTAAAATGCCAGTGAATCAGAGAATTGTACCAATTGTGTTAAAAGGTGAGATATTGAGCTCAGCAGGAAACCCATATCAGGTTTGTCAAGTAAAAATTGGGTGAAACGTGTAATATAAAAATACACTAAGGGCCCTCCCCAGCATTTATGGTCATGGGTAACTTTCCAGTGCATTGTTCTAAAAACCATTGTGCAATATTTCCCACCTCCTCATCCATTACTCTATTCATTCGAACAAAAAAACAAAGCATACAATTTATGTATGTAACATACATCTAAACAGACGTTGATTTACCTCAGCACATTCTACAGCAAAGTCCAACGCTGATTTGAAATCCACTAAGTAACTGTTTTTTCTTTTAGAAGCACATAGGCCTGTGTTTTGTTTAAGGCAGAGTAATCCATGTTCCTTCAAATACTTCTGGCCCTTAGTTGGGAGGAAATGATGGGATTTTGGGCACATCTCCATATCTACCAATGCACATGACCAGGAAATAAAAATGATGCCACTGTAAAGAGAACATGAAACAAAGAAGTTATATTAAGAGAAATATAGCAAGCAAAATAGTATGCCATCATTTTGCACTTGAAACAGGTAAAGGAAAATAAGAAGCAATAAAACCAAGGAGAAGTAGAGGATGATGTATGAGGTTGCATGGGGTTGAGTATAAGCTAGTGAGAGAAAAGCTGAGAATAGCAAGAAGATCTCCATAGTTTAGCTTACATTGTCTGCTGTCTTTGCCAACCGAACATTTGGCTACATATAAAACAAATGCTTTAGAGTACAGAAAACAGTATTGAAAGTTTTGGTTTTCCTGTGATAGATTTGATATATTTGTCAGCTAAGCTGCTTCCAACAATGATGTGAAGCCATACAAGATGCAGAAAAGTATTCATCTCCAACAAAAACGCAAAATACAAAATAGAGAATACATGTGAGAACCAAATGCACACCAATACAAATATTTTACTTGTAAATGTAAATCCACACCAAAAGCCCAACAGGCTAAGAATTACGTTCATATGAGGTTATGATATCGACATCGTTTGACTTAAAAGGCTCACTCAAGTGATTTTTTAACCTCCAAGCCACAGAAAGTTGGGCTAACAGGCAAACAGAAAAGAAAAGGAATTTCAACCTTGAAAAGAGAAACCCTAGACTGTTAAGGAGTCTTTTCTGAGCTTTCTATGTGATTGACATGGATAATGTATTTCTGGAAACTAAATAATATGAAAAATTCTGAATATCTGCTGTAAATTCCAATTGATAGCCCAATTGGGCGCACCATACAATTATCTTTTTACCATCTCAGCAAGTGGCGGTCAGTTTAGCTGCCACTACTAAAAGAAATCCAACATCTTGGTAGACCAACATGGTCTAAGACGATGCAAAGATGGAAAAACAAATTGAAAAAACACAAACAATACACAAGACAACAGATATTTCGAGAAGAGGAAACTTTTCTTACTACCGCTATGGAATCTCCGTTTCTCTTCTGAACACCAACTTCCCAAACTGTATCCTCTGTATATGGGCCACCATTCTCACTCCACAATCCACTATGTTCCATGCTCTTTTTGCTTATATATCGAATACCCACTACTTTGGAATTGAAATAAATCTGATCCGCCAGTCCAAAATTCTTTGCATAGCTGTTCAAATACAGGGACTGTGTGGGTAATTGGATAGTAACATGACTTGGTTTTGGAAAATCAGTGAACTGGTAGGCAGGACGAGTAGTCTGCAGCATCTACAGTAATAATGTTCATTGGGCTTGTTTTGGAATATTAGTGAATATAATTGTGTATAATAGATCTCCGGCCTCCTATTACAATAATTTGAGACTTTTGCATATTTATTTATATTGTAATCCGCAGATCATCATTGTTAATTTATTTGCCATCAGAATGAAAGATCTTGAGTTTCTCTAGAACTGTGAGGTTTGTATTGTGCTGTGAAGAAACTGTGTTCTTCCAGTAACAGAGAAGAACTATTTAAAAATTTTGTATACCTTCAAACTTTCAGGTTGCAATTCTCTAATGAATGAGAAGACGCAGAGGATGCGTTGGAGATTACCATAGCTCCATTATTCCCTTTCAACGAGGAAGAGCAGCGTGAGAGCAGCGTAAGGGAACTAAATAATAGATTTCGGGCTCCACTAGCAGCTTGCTTGGTCACATGGTAAGTGATAGGAGACTAAGTATTTAAAGGTTTAGCACCTGGTTATATTAGGGAGTATAATTTCTAGCTTTTGTTTATATGTTCAGTCCTGGTTGAATTTAAATTTGTTTGGTAATTTAAAATAAAATTAAAAATAGAGTTAATGTTTAAATAAATAAATTGTAAAGTTTTTTATTTAAAATTATATCACCAATAATATAATATAAAAAATTAATGCTTCTACGAGAGGTAGAGTATTCATTTGCAAATACCTCTTGAAAAATGTGACGAGATCTTAGATCATTGTGTACATTTAATTTTATGGCAAATATAATAGGGTATGTAATGTTGGCATATTATTCTTTGTCTTTGAAGCAGACATTTTTACATATTGGTATGTTGGGATGTAAACCCTATTGCAAGGTGTGTTCCCTTGTTCTCCTTGTGTTGTGCAACTCAACACTCGAGTTTGTGACATGGCTTAACCGCCTCCCGCAAATTCATTAACTCTGGCACTTATATTGAGCATTAATAGGTCGATCTTTTGGTGCAACGACAATCGTCTTTGCAACAATTGGTATCAAAGTTTGGATCACAAGTTTGAACCTCTTACTTGCACGAGGGGTGGGGGGATAGTTGCAGGGTGTGCACCCTTGGTCTCCTTGTGTTGTGCAGTGTAGTGCTCAGGTTCGTGACATGGCTTAACTACCTTCCATGGATTCATTAACTCTTGGGGTTGTATCAGACATCAATAGGTTGATATTTTGGTGCAACAACAACCGTCTTTGCAACAAACCCTGCCTAAATCTAAATATTTGTGAGAAATTGTACTAATATATGTAGAGCCAGCCAATATAAATACATTTAATGTCTAAAATGATCAACAAAAAATGGAGTACAAAGCAAATGTAAAGAAAGATAATGAAGCCTTGTTTTTATTCAAGGTGTATTTCCTATGATTTAAATTGCAAATGGAAGCAAACTAGTAAGCAAGTTCCTATTCAAATAAAGACAAAACTTCTATATAGAGCTCACAATGAAATTCAAAACAACATAATAACACCAAAGACCAAACTAAATGTTACCATAAACTCCATTCTGATTTGATTTGCTCCAATGATTAATGATATGTGGATGCTCCTTTGCTTGAATATTACCAAATTCAACATCATGTATTTAGCATAAAGTTGATGGTTGATCAAAATGAATGAGAATGTACCTCCATTTAAAGAATTTTGGAAGAGGCAATAGATGGTTTGAGATTTGATGGTGAGATCAATGGAGGATGTTAGAGAGGATTTCCCTAGGATCAAGGAGAGGTTGGAGGGTGGAGATGGAGGTTGTTGGATTGTGAATGACTAAGATGAACTTACTAAATTTAGAAAGTGGTTGTAACCATGAGAGAGATAAGGGGCATTTGCATCTAGTAAGGTTGTATGTTTGGATTTGGTGGAGAGAATAATGGAACCATAAGGATAAGTGTTCTTAGGTGTCCATTATTCTTGGAATGTGTTGAAGGAATAGAGGCATAACTAAATAATAATATTATTATTCTAGCCATGTATTAGATGAATAATAGATGGAAAATGGTATTTATTTATGATGAGGTGAGATGGAAAAGGTGATTAGTTAAATAACATGATCATTTAATTAAGTGTTGGAGACTTTAGGTGAAGGGGACTTGTCCTAGGTGACACTTTTTGTCAATTAGTACTAGGTACACTAGGGAAATATTTAGGTGTCCACATTTTCCGCCTCTTTGATAAGTTGCATTGTTTCAAAGAAGAATAACTTGAAATGAAGCTTTGATGGCAAGTTGCCCCGATTTCTTAGGCATAATGATAGAAGTGATGCCCCCTCAAGAGAGATGTGGGGAGAAATAGAGCCTAGGAGGTCTCTTGAAACGATAAAGGATGGTAAAAATATGTGCCAAGAGTGATAAAAATGACTTGACTAAAATCATGTGGGGATGATGCACATGCCATGGATATAGATTTTCTGATGGATTAAGATTGGGTATATTAATTGATGCCACTAAGATGATTGGATGATGGGATTCTAGATAACATGGATGTACATGTTAGACAATGAAATATTACAAGGAAGTAATGCAACAAAATGACACAACATTTGGATTATGGATGAATGAGGATAAAGGATAAAAATGGATCATGGATGTATGCTATCATAGTAACTTCATGTGCAAGGAGGAACCTTTTTTTTTTTTGTAGTACTTAGCATTATGAACCATGATATAATGGATCATGATGACGATGTATCATCTACATATGGGCTAACACATAAACAAAGAAGTTACAAATAGTTGAGTGATGCAAGAGACATGTTTCCATTAACACACCATCATATGTAGGATGAAGGAAACCATGATAGTGTGATGGATGTAGCAGTAAGACTACAAGCAACAAACAAACACAAACCCATATAGATAGCAATCAAAAACATGTAGAAAATGCAAGTTGTTATCAAATGACATGCTGAAGCTAAGGATGTATGGGAAGATGGGATGGGGGGATGGACTAGATAGTGAGGATCCAAGTATTAGTGATGAGGATTGGATTAACTTTTTCTCCCAATCAAGCCAAAAAATGATTGATTGATTGATTGATTGATGATGATGATGATGATAACGTTGTTGATTTGTGAAGGACACGTCCTAAAAATAATGCAAGGATTAGGAAAGACATATGCATATGATGATAGTGTGACTAAAATGGATCAAGGTTTACAACAAGTTTGGGAACAAAACCAAGAAATGCTTTGGATGACGACGTGTCAGATTGCATATGGATGACATGAAGCATGGATAAGGTGGTTTATATGGGATGGTTGATGGATTGGATGGGATGGAGAAGATATGGATTGATGGAGGGATGTAAGAGGGGATGTCCAAGGAACACCACATAGGATTAACATGTTTCGATCCAAGACAAGGGGTTAAGTAGTGCTATTTAGACAATTAAGTGATGGTAGATGGTGTGTGACCAAATGATGGCTCTCTCAAGAGTTTCCAAAGTATGTGTTAATTGTTTTCCTCCAATAATTGTTAAAATCAAGGCAGGTAAAAAAAACATATGAAACATGAATAAATGGACATGGTGGATGTGTATGATGGAATGACATGATAGGATGGATAGGTATGGTGGAATGACATGATAGGATGGATAGGTATGGTGGAATGGACAAGACAAAATTCCTCCAGTTACAAGGTTCATATAGCTAGTTACAAGGTTCATATAGCTATTTGAATTATATATATGATGCCTATGAATGTGTTTTCATCATTGTACTTGCCCAAGGTCCCACAAGAAGTGATTTTCATTATTGGATGAATTATTTATATTTACTTCTTTATTTTCCCTTTTTTGTTTTTTTTTTTTAAATTGGACTTTTTGGGTGATTCTTGGCTTCTTTTGCTTTAGGCATCACATGCATGGACATTTGATGTTTTTGATCTAGATGATTCAATCATGACATGCCACTAGTATCCTACCTTATGGAGTTTCTTTGCTAGGACCTTGCATTGATATATAATACACAACTATGATGATTCTCTTTGATAGTTGGGTTAGCCTTGTTTGGATATAAATATCTTGATAGATTGCCATCATAAATCTTGTGGTAAAGTGTTGTTGCAAGGAGGTGATGAATTCTATGTTTTTGGTTGGATTAGGATGTAGTTGTATGGATTTAGATGTTGGAGAAGAGGATTGAGATTTGGATTGTTGATTTGATAATTAGGACTTTGGAGTTGGGTGGGAAGATTGTGGAATTTGAGATTTGGATTGGAATGAGGGATGTTGAGATTGGGATTGGGCTTAGGATTAAGACCAATGATCTTTTTTTATTATGAATTTTTACACAATAATTGTGAAGTTAATGTACAACTATTGTATATAATGTGCACATTTTGAGTAATAGATCACTTTTGATGATTCATTTTATTTGGATTCATTAATTTACTTGGCTTTGGGAACCATATTGCTTTTTTTTAATTTCTTCTTGATTTTTGGGTGTATATTTATTTTTAGATTCATTTTAGTTTTGGTCTAGAGTCTACATTTTTTTTGTGTTAGTTGATTTGATCTTTATCTTCATGGGAATACTTCACTTTGTATGATAGATGGCATTGGTCCCAATCAAGGCATTTGGGATGTTGCAGGTGTAGGTTGGTGGTATGGATGGAGGAAGTAGGGAAAAAGTGGGTGCAAGAAGGATTCTTAGAAGAGTTATAGATTGCCTCTATTTTGGTGCTTTTATTGGATGAGGTTTCCCCAACTATCATAGAGTTGTCACCATTATACTTTTTTCTTGGAGATGTGTAGCTAAGATCTTGATATCCATCATTTTCATATACTAATACTAGTTCTAGAATTCCTTGTTCATGGAGACCTAACCATTTACCATTGTAGCACATGATTTGACAATTTTTTCTTTCCATAATATATTTTTAACTTTTGAAACAAGATGCAAATCCATCATTAGGAAACCATGACTTAGTAGAAAGATATATTTTCTATTCTACAAGAAAGCCAAATTGTACAAATGTGGTTGAATCCAACTTATAAGATGATTGTGTTTTCACCTTGTTTGTGATTATGATATCTTGATCAATGATATGCTCAATGTGATCAATCTTGTCTTAAATCCTCATGTGTGATGAGATCCATATCATTTATTTGACTATCTATGCACCCAAAGGGGTCAAGTGTCTCATCATGTGAATGAGAAGTGGTTGGATGATAGATAGGATTAGTTTTGGTTTCTTCTTCTTGGGATTTTATGATAGGATGGATGGGATTGAATTGGATGCCTTGATCTTGATTTGGTTAGGAGAAAGTTTGATCATTCTTTAGGGTGAACCTTCAACATAGCCTTAACTCCTTAGACTAGATGGATACAACTTTTTTTGATTTGATATCCCTATATCAATTAGGCCTATGATATATGTAACATCACATTCAATAGAATGCTTTGACTAGTGGGATGTATTTGGACCTTAAGATGCTTGTGGATTTTGGACCTTATGGGTTTTATGGACCTCATGAAATGTTTATGCTTAATTTCCAATGTGTGTTGATTCATGGAGATGGTAGTTCTTAATGGTGTTTGCTCCATGATGAAATATAGTGGTAGGAGAATCATTGATAGGTGTTGTGGACATGGATTTCTTGGATTTGTTTTTTATCCCATGCGAGTAGTATTTGGATAAAAAACTTAGTAGATGGATGGGACCAATCAATCTTCCATGAATGAGTGGAATTTATATTGGTTTGGTTGGAGGAATTGGATAAAGGTGATGTGGAACCTATAGAGGATTTGGATGAATCAAATGACTTGGGTGACAATGATTTTGAAGAGGTATATGCAAACGATTTGGAAGATGTAGATGATTTGGTAGATTTAAAAGAGTTGGGTGAAGAGGATTCAAATAACATGGATTGGGAAGATGTGGGGTATTGTTCTAGGATATTGTTTTCCTTGCTAAGGGTGGGATAAGGATGAGTCATGGATATGTGATATTGGTTTTTGAGGTAGCTAGTGCTAGCAAAGTCCTAGTTTTGAAGGATGTGGGAGTTATTGTTGGGGTGTATGTAATATATGGCAGAAAGGCCCATAAGGGTCACGTTGATAGTATCTTTGTCAATGCTATCATCATTCTAAGGATCATATTTAGGATGGTTGATAGGACCATCCTCATCATCATAAGGATCACATTCTATTTGTGCAACAATACTATTATTTGTTGGCAGTTGTTATCATTGATGTCAACACTAATGGTTGTGTTGTTGTCATTGATGTCAACACTAATGATTATCATTGATGGAGATTTTTGGCACCTGAGTAATATGTTGTTAGTCCTTGGCATATTAAGTTTGGGCTAACATTTGTTGGATGTCATGCCTTATCAAAGAAGAGAAGAATTGAAGTTCATGGTTAGATGTCATGTCTTATCAAAGAAAAGAAGAGTTGAAGAAGTTCATGGTTGGATGTCATGCCTTATCAAAGAAGAGGAGAATTGAAGAAGTGCATGGTTGAATTTCATGCCTCATCAAAGAAGTATTATTCTTGAAGTTCATATAATGCATTATTACTGACAATAGAGTTGTTTTTATGATAATATATAAAGATGATGGTTAGAAGCATGAATAATGTTAGAGAGATCATCTACAGTCTGTCTCATGCTATCTCCTGATGTTCTTGATAATATATATATTGCTAAAAGGAAGTTTTGTTCTTTGCAAGTTGAACATATGTTTCTGGTTCAAGAAGCTACATTGAAGTCTGATTAGGAGAATTCTCTGCATTCCTTCGTTGTTGTAGTTCTGGTTTTGCGGTTTGGTATTCAATGTTAGTACTTTGTGTGCATTGCTCTCTTATCTTTTCAGGTCACCTATGTTGTCGAGGAGGTTCTTGTGAATTGTAGAAAGTTGGCAATGCGCTAGTTGTCTGGACCGGTCTTGGAAATGCTCCACATTTCTTTGCATTGATGTCTCTAATCATGCGGCTTGGTGAATGTGTTCACAACATCTTTGCAATGTCTTATTTCTAGTCTCATATGTTGAAGTGGTCTGCAAGTTGTTCTACAAAAGTTACATCATTTGGTTATGTATTTTGTGTTTCCTAAATAGAGTTTTTTGTACGTTTTTGGTCTATAGTGGTTGTTGATGGCATGACAATATGAAAGAAGTGTATGGAAGTGATGGTGGATGTTCAAAGAACATCCCTATGTGATCTACATGTTGCTAATTGGCCTCTTTGGTGTCGTATTGTGTCTTGAGTTGGATTTTTGGGTTATTTGTGGGTATCTAGTTGACAAGTCTTGTTCCTTTGCTTGCATCGTAGGCTTGGGGGGCCGTACCAGCAATGAAAGGCATGTCATGATAGATTTGGGTCCTGACCTATCTTGTTTAGGACCACATCAAGTAAATTCAATTGAAAGAGTGTTTATGGGCCGATTGGTTATGTGCTTCAATGTCTCATCCACACATTTCCTTGATGTCGACTTAGGTTGCACTTGTGTGTAAATCATTTTAGATCACATTGAAATATGTGTTAAGATTTGTTTTGGTCCTCTCTATCCTTGGAATAGGACCACATCATGCTTTGGTGGCTGACTAGTTGAATTTATTGTTTATTCTCTTTATGGCCGACCTAATTGAAGAATTAATGTGTTGCAATGGATATAAATTCAAGATCATTCTAGATACATGGAGGAAGTAGTGTACAAGAGAGAAAATGTGTGCGAGTGAGTTGTATTGAATATCTAGCAGAGATAGTGCTCTTCTTATCTCTGTCTCCTCTTTTTTTCATTATTATTCCCAAAATTATTTGGAATCTAGTTTTCCTTTGAGATTTCTCCTTTTTCAAACCCTAATCCTTCTTTGTCCTTATGATTTTTTGACTAGCAAGGATATTGTAAGGAAAGCAAGATGAAGAAATGCCTTTGAAATGCCAATATTATAGGAGAAATAATGAAAATAGTACCTTTAATTTCAATTACAAATACATTTCAATTAAGAAACAGATACATAGGAACAAATAGATAAATCCACACACAAAATTGAACACCAGATTTACATGGGAAAACTCTTACGGGAGAAAAACCCACACACCAAGTAAAGTCACTTTGTATTACAATAAATAATAATTACATACAGAGTTCCATACTTCACTCTTAGATGTTAATTCATAGCAACATACGTTTCCCTTATCAACCTCATACAAAAATTATCAATATATATTTTTTCTCTCACACTGTTACAATGCTTGTAAACATACAATGCAAAACATTAACCAATTGACCGAACCCATCACAATATAGAGTGATTCAATCTATATTATCATCGACCAACCTTGGCGCTGATTCTAGAAAACCAACTGTTTCAACTATATTCAACGTTCGTTTCGCCTCAACCAACCATCAACTAATCATCAAACAACCAACCATCGCTTTCCAACTTGGCAACAATTGAGTCCCACTTAGGTACTCTCCAAAGTTACTGAGTCAACCATCATACCATTTAACAACTTGGCACTAGTTAGGTCCACCATGACGACATGTGTCTAAGCCCGCACACCTCACAGGAGTCACTCAAAACCCACCACAAAAGGTGCAAGGCTAGTAGACACTATTAGATTTAATCTTAATCAATCGTTGATCAAGCCGACAGATGTCAATCGCTTAAACAATTCCGCGCACTTCACAAAATTTTGTCGAACTTCACCACAAAGGAGTATAGAATAAATGTGCACACAATAGTTGGGTCCACCACGACACATGTTTGAAGCCCGCACATCCCGCGGGAGTCACTCGAGACCCACCACAAGAGGTGCAGGGCTAGTGGACACCATTAGATTAAGTCTTAATCAATTGTTGATCATGTCGACAGATGTCAACCGCTCAAACAATTCCGCTCACTCCACAAAAGTCAATCACTCCACAAAGGAGCGTAGAGTAAATGAGCACCGTTGGATTAAATCTTATCATGATCGTTGATCAACATCATATTATACTATATTGTCATGGTCCCCACTGCCTCCATCATTCACCATGAGTTATCGAGCTGACAAGTGCCCACTGCCGAGTCAATCCGTACAAAGTCGCTGTCACCCGAAATCCTAACTTCATAACCTCTATCGGAGGTTATGAATTTCTCAAAACCCGCAGCATAGAGGAAAATATGCTAAGTTCTAAGGTTGCAAGCCAGCAAGTTGAGGCACATTTTTCAACATGCCAGGCAAGGAGGTGGAGCTCTTCTTGACTCTTTACTTTCTCTAGATCTTTTCTCAGAGACAATCTCTTCTTCAAAATTTGGCATTCAAGCAATCTTCAACTCTTTTTCCTTCTTCAACCTGCACTTTCAGATTAGTGATTGTCTCATTTGATTGTTTAAGTTGCTCATTTGTTTCCTTGAGTTGATCTTTAACTTTCTTGACTTGATTTCTCAACTTTTTGATACAATCATCTACTTAAGATTTTCTTTCAAATCTCTATTCTCACATTTTGCTTTATCTAGGTCATCAAGAGAAGATATGAGTTCTCTTTCTATATCAACTTCATAATCTTCTTCAATAAATCCTTCCATTATAAGTTCTTCTGAAGGGATAGGATACTTCCTAGTTGACATGTGTTCAATCTCCAATATCTACCTCAACTATTAGGCAAATTGAAGGAACCCTACTCTAATACCAATTGTTAAACACCCAAAATACTGGGAAGGGGATGAATAAGTATTTTCTTAAATTCAATAACTTAAAAGTGCATTACAAAGCATTGCATTAAACTTGAAGAAATGGAAAGAAACAGATAAAGCATGCACACCAACAATCAAAAAAAGAACACCAAATCTTACGTGGAAAACCCTTGAAAGGGAACCATGGTGAGGATTAACTCACCATATATCATACTTGGTTACAATAGATCACAATTTAAAGGGACTCAATTTAGAAAAAAAGGAGGGCTCACTACCCAAGGAAGTTCACTTTTAATTACAAATGTACATACAAAAATGGCTCACCAAATTTTGAACTATTTACACTGATTTGTTATGTGTTGAAGACATAGTTCCTTGTTCTTCTCAAAACCGATTTTACACACTTCACCCTTTACTATCACTCTTATGCGCATGCACAAGATTACCACTATCACATTATGCTCTCTAGGTCAACCTAAATGGATGAATTATGTAACCCTAAAACTTGTTGGCTCAACATACATGCTTTGTGGAAGTATCCAAAGCATGTTCTTCACTAAAATAGGTCGATATGACCTATAGATACTCCTATGAATCCTCCATACACAATTTAGTTTGGCACAACCCAAAACCCTTAGGGCACCTACACAACCAAATTGGTAAAGCAACAACTAAATGAACCAACTGTTCATCCAAAACTTGATGCATGATCACCAAACCACTTGAAACTTGGAATGCACACACATCTAACATCTCCAAGAACTTCCTAAAATCCACAAAACATAATAATCATCCATGGTGGAATGTAAGCATCCCAACATGAACGTACAACCCCATCTCTACTTAGTCTAATACTCTGTCATTAATATCTTTTGTTGTGGAAGACATAAAACCCTAAAAATTTGGATATGGACTCCTTCAATATGTACCATTTATTACCTAAAAACTACATCACAAGATAATGCAAAGCAAAACAATACGGACCACAAAACTGTCTCTGTTATATTGAAAATATACTATCTTGGTCTAAGACTTAACTAATTTCCTAAACACACTTGGTCTTCTTTAGACTATATTCATACTGATACACCATCAATTCTACAATGGTTTGACATCAATGACAACACCATACACCATCATGTTCATGTTACCAACACTAAAGTGGCTCACAAGTTCTACAAATGTCATAGATCATCTGGTTATGTATTTTGTGTTTCTTGAACAAAGTCTTTTGTACCATTTTCCATCTACAGTGGTTGTTGATGACATGACAGTATAAAAGAAGTGCATGGAAGTGATGTTGGATGTTCAAGGAACATCCCTATGTGATCCACATGTTTCTAATTGGCTACTTTGGTGCCGCATAGTGTCTTGAGTTGGCTTTTTACGTTTTTTGTGGGTATTTGACCAACAAGGTTTGTTCCTTTGCTTGGGTCATGGGCTTGGGGGGTTGCACCAGCAACGAAAGGTGTGTCATGATAGATTTGGGCCTTGACCTATCCTGTTGAGGACCGCATCAAGTAAATTCAATTGAAAGAGTGTTTATGGGCCAACTGGTTATGTGTTTTAATGTCTCATCCACATGTTTCCTTGATATTGTCTTAGGTTGATGTGTGCTTGCATGTAAATAATTTTGGATCACATTGAAAGATGTGTTAAGATTGTTTTTGGTTTTCTCTATTCAAAGGGAAATTTTCATTATGAAACTTGTAGATATGGGTGGTCTTCCATAATAACTCATGATTCTCAAAGTTTATCTCACTATTTTAGAGGATCAAACAAATAAAAATAGGGTTTGTGCTTAATATAAGTTTCAACAACAAAACCATGGTATATATACATACATGAGCATATTCAAAGGTGATATCATTTTTTAATCAAAGGTAATTGTGTAGGGAGTGCATCAAGATTGCTATAGGAATCATTAACCTTCAAGTACTAGATTGCCCTTAAAATAAAAATGTTTGAGTACTCTAAGAAAGCCTATAGGACTATTTGATCATACTCTCTCCCAATCACTTATGATGCTAGGAACTTCTTAGGAGAATTTTTTTCTCGATGAGGATTATATTAACACACATGTTATTAAACACAACATCAATTAACTCAAGCTACAAAAATTGTTATCACATTACTTTAGCAATTTATAGAATAATTTTGAGCTTTGTGCCCTTCTCCTCAAATGTACTCACCATGCAAGGATAAGTTGTAGAGAAATTCAAGATGTTATAGGTCTCATGCCACCATCTACCAATTTTGATTTTCAAAAAGAAGAATACTATCAAATTAACTCAATTCAATTGCTAATGGCAATTGCTTACAAATTTGGGGATGTATTAATGAATAAAACCATGGTTTGCAAGATGTAGGGAAATTTTGGACAACGAAACCCATGATTGATATGAAAATCATGGTATTTGTTAGATATTTGTGTTTTGGGTGTTATAAATGTGAAGTTTGTGCTAAATATTATAAAGATATCTTGACTTATTTGAGACAAATAATTCATCGAAGTTTATCTAATCCTTGTACTCATGACATTTAAACCTCATCGCAGATGGGTTGTAGATTTAAAAAATTATTCAACAATCGTAAATTGTCACCCTTGACAATTTCACACTTGTTTTGTCACCCTTAAGTTATTGAGCTTAATTGACCCCCCTAATTCCTAAATTATGCATTATGAGGCATGTTTTTACCATTTTTTGATAAATTACAAGCATTGGAAAATGGCATTTATTTAATGTTCTACTCCCGACACCTAAAATCTTAAAAAATAAGGCTAGACTAGGACGTTGTTGGGCATCTAAGTCCCCCTATTTTGTCGAGATACAAATAAATTGTAAATGTCGGCTATCAGGATCTAATTTTTGAGAAATTAGAGAAATGCTTATAAATACCTAGTTATTGCATCATTTGAAATCTAACAAGATCAATCTAGCACTAAGTGAAACTACCTAGCAACAAGTGAACATCAAGAGCAAGTCAAGAGAATCATTTCAAAGCTTTATATTAGCAATTTAAGATCCAAGCATCATGTCAAATCCTATGTGAGTTCATATGTGTTTATGTTATCATTGTTTGTGAAGGCTAACCCTTATTGTAGGTCTCCAAGCAATTCAAGTAATCAAGCTACCTCTAAGAAAGGTTTAAGAGAAAAGCCATTACATTCCTAACCAACGCATGTTACTACCCACATTCTCTATGTCATGTGTTCCTCCAATAAGATTTATTGTGAGACCCCAACACATTCATCTTACTATAATACAAATTTTAAAATGTTCTAGTTATTTAATTGATTGTAAGTTTCTAACAAGTTTCAAAAACACAAGTTATTTGGATGTATGGACCATTGATTTATATGGTGCATTTTGATGACTGGATGGACAATTGCTCACATTCATCTCATTATAACATAAATTTTAAAATTTAATAGTTATTAAATTGATTGTATATTTTTGACAAGTCTAATAAACAAGGGCACTATAGATTTATGGACCATCAATGGTTAGGGTCCATCATGATAGTTGGATAGATAATGTCATTGTAAGGGACTAGAACTTGAGCTCAATGGCCATGTTCAACACCTATTTTAATAATTTCCTTTAGTCTTCCCCAAACAAACTTTAGGGCCCAATGGTTGCACATGATATATAGATTGTGTGGATCTCATTATTGAAATTGTCTCTAAAATTTGTAATAAATATTAATGATTTACATTTTAAATTATTTTATAGTTACAAAATATGAAATGTAAATTATTAATATTTTTATGATCTATAAATGTTTATTGTGTTAGAGTGTATGCATAGGCATATTTGATTATTTTAAGATATTTAAGAAAGAGAATTATAATTATTACATAATGAAATTTACTTGACTATTAGTGAATACTAAAAAAATAAAATATGGATTTCACCTTTTTTTAAAGCCTAAGATTAGATAAAAGGATGGATCCATGTCATATAAAATATCTAGATCTCACCATTTAAAATATTACATGTTCTACTATAGGATGAGAACAAATCCTAAGCATGTATAAATAATGAAAGAGAGGAACAAAAAAACAACAGATTTTGTTTCAAAAATTTCCTCTGAAGTCACTCATTTTACTAATTCAAGGACAAAAGATTTTAATATGATCTTTAATTTAGATAGAGATTACTATAGATAAATTTAATAAGCTAATTAAATAGATTGGAAAATAGCCTTAAATATAATTAAATTAGTTAAATCAAATTATATATCATAAACAAATCTATATTAATTTAATGTTAGTTTGTGTTGAAAACTTAGAAATAAATACTCGTTTTAAGAAATTAATTATGAAAGAAAGGTGTCCCTAGCTCATAATCTAATGAGAAAGTGAGAACACCAATATCTAGTAGAATCAACTTGTTACATTCTAGAAAAATTATAATATTGGCATTGCTTGTTATCCTTAAATTCTCTGCAAAGTTAAAACACATTTCATACATAATATGTTCAAACACACACTTGGAACATATACATAGTAAATACTAAAATTTAAACAATGTTAAATTTCAATATACTCTTTACACAAAGTGAATGTAATGTTCAAAGAAAATCCATGCAACGTTAGTTCTCTTTAGACATAGTTTTTTCAAACACTTACACACACATAAGTGAATGTTAAAGTTAGTATACATTTTTACACAAAGTGAGTGAAAGCTCAGATATAAATACATGCCACACATAGTTAGTTTATACATATGAAGTGAACATTAAAGTTCAATGAACACAAAGTAAATGCCAAGGTTAAAAAAAAAATCACACAAAATTAATTCGACCAAATATGAAGTAAACACAACAAACACACAAAAATGTGAATGTGAAGTTAAAACACACTTCACACATATATAAAGTAAAAGTACACTAAAGTTCAAACATAACTAGTAGATAGAAAAGCACACTTTGAAAGTCACTTCCAACACACAATTGATTTATGCCAATGCTCAAACACACTTCATAAAAACAACAAATGTAAACAAAGTGAATATCAATATATGAAATTACCAAAGATTAAACATGCAAAATAAATGTGAAAGTGTATCAATATAAGTCAATACCAAAATTCAAACCCATGCTTCAATAAACAATAAGTAAATAAATGTTCAACACACACTTCATGACTAGTGGATGCTAAAACATACTAAACAAGTAGTCTGAAAATCAATGTTCAAATGCACACTTCATAACTAGTAGATAGAAAAAGCACACTTTGAAAGTCACTTCCAACAAACAATTGATTTATGCCAATGCTCATACACACACAAACAAACAATTAATTTATGCCAATGCTCAAACAAAATTCATGAAAACAACAAATGTAAACAAAGAGAATATCAATATATGAAAATATCAAAGATTAAACATGCAAAATACATGTGAAAATGTATCAATATAAGTCAATGCCAAAATTCAAACCCATGCTTCAATAAACAATAAGTAAATAAATGTTCAACACACACTTTATGACTAGTGGATGCTAAAACACACTAAACAAACAAGTTTGAAAAACATTTCAAACAAATAAAATGCACACTTCATAACTAGTAGATAGGAAAGCACACTTTGAAAGTCACTTCCAACAAACAATTGATTTATGCCAATGCTCATACACACACAAACAAACAATTAATTTATGCCAATGCTCATACACACACAAAGAAACAATTAATTTATGCCAATGCTCAAACACACTTCATGAAAACAACAAATGTAAACAAAGAGAATATCAATATATGAAAATATCAAAGATTAAACATGCAAAATAAATGTGAAAATGTATCAATATAAGTCAATGCCAAAATTCAAACCCATGCTTCAATAAACAATAAGTAAATAAATGTTCAACACACACTTCACGACTAGTGGATGCTAAAACACACTAAACAAACAAACAAGTTTGAAAAACACTTCAAACAAAGTATTAATGATGCTTCAATAAACAATAAGTAAATAAATGTTCAACACACACTTTATGACTAGTGGATGCTAAAACACACTAAACAAACAAGTTTGAAAATCACTTCAAACAAATAATTAATGTATCTCAAAGCTAAAACAAACACATCATAGAAACAATGAATGCAAACAATTAATGTATGTAAAAGCTCATACACACATTTCATATAAGCAATAAATGTAAAGAAAGTGAATGCCAAAGTGACAAAATTTAAAAACCATGCTTCAATAAACAATAATTAAATCAATGTTCAGACACACACTTCATAACTGGTGGATAGAAAAGCACACTTTGAAAGTCACTTCAAACAAACAATTAATTTATGCCAATGCTCAAACACACACTTCATAAAAACAACAAATGTAAACAAAGTGAGTGCCAAAGTGTCATAGATTAAACATGCAAAATAAATGTCAAAATGTATCAATATAAGTCAATACCAAAATTCAAACCCATGCTTCAATAAACAATAAGTAAATAAATGTTCAACACACACTTCACGACTAGTGGATGCTAAAACACACTAAACAAACAAGTTTGAAAATCACTTCAAACAAATAATTAGTGTATCTCAAAGCTAAAACAAACACATCATAGAAACAATGAATGCAAACAAAGTGAATGCCAAAGTGTCAAAATTTAAACATGCAAAGTAAATGTCAAAATAGATCAAATATAAATAAATGCTAAAATTCAAACCCATGCTTCAATAAACAATAAGTAAATCATGTTCAAACACACACTTCGCAACTAGTGGATGCCAAAACATGCTAAATAGAGAAGTTTAAAAATCAATTGAAACAAACAATTAATTTATGCCAAAGTTCAAACAAACATTTCATATAAATAATAAATGTAAACAAAGTGAACTACCAAACTATCAAAGTTCAAACACGTAAAGTAAATGTCAAAACAGATCAAATATAAATGAATACCAAAATCCAAACCCATGTTTCATAAACAATAAGTAAATCAATGTTGAAATGCACACTTCACAACTAGTGGATGCCAAAGTAAAACACACTAAGTAAACAAATTTGAAAGTTACTTCAAACAAACAATCGCCAAATCTCAAACACACACTTCATATAAACAAAGTGAATGTCAAACCTTCCAATTTTAAATGTGCAAAGTAAATGTTAAGATTGGTCAAATATAAGTCAATGCCAAAATTTGCATTCATGCTTCAATAAATAATAAGTAAATCAATGTTCAAACACACAGTTCACAACTAGCGGATGTCAAAGTGAAACACACTAAACAAACAAGCTCGAAAGTCACTTCAAACAAACAATTAATGTATGCCAAAACTCAAATACATACTTCATATAAACGATAAATACAATCAAAGTGAATGTTAAAGTGTGAAAGTTTAAACATGCGAAGTGTCAAAATTAATCAAATATAAGTCAATGCTTAAATTCAAAACCAAACACATTTACACTAGAATTCTTACAATGTTAATAGATTACATTATATTTGAAGGATATTGTAATACTGAAATAATTACATCAAATCATTAAATGTGATGAAATAAAAAATATTAAAAAATGTTAAAATTTATGCAATAAAAAATAATATGAAAATTCACAAAGAGACACTAGACTGAAAAGAATGGCCACGGTCAATGACCATTCCCCACAGCCTTGGGAAGGGGGCCAATTCAACCCCTTCCAAATAAAAATTTGGTATTAAACAACAAATCTGTTTACATATCGATTTACAAACTACTGTTATTGAAGTTGATCAATTTCAGCAACTTAATCAAAAGTGCAACATTTTCTTCAATTTTAAATATTAAATATTACATTCAACAACCCATTCAAAATTCCAAATATTTTTTTATAATTTTGAATATTATATTCATTATTTGACTTCAGCAGCTACCCATTCTAGCTTCCAAATATTATTTCTAGACACTGCATAACATCAACCATGGTTTAAACTTATATCAATTTCCCTGCCAATATAATATACAACAATTAGATATACTATTATTAAAATAAAACTAGTATAGAAAGATTGAATAAATGACTTTAATGAAAATACTCTGTTTCTTGCTGCTACAGGTGGCTGTTAATTCTACTGTACTGAGCTTTATTCTAATACATAACTACATTTAACACGGAAAAGGAAAATTCCTTGGTAACTATTAGTAACTGCTTGCTGTTGTAGTTTGTTTGAGAAGCTCCGTAAAATAAGAGATAAAATAGTGGGTGAGATGATTTATATAGAGTTCAAACTGCAATTTACTATAAAAATGGTTGAGGAAATGACAGAGGAGTGCCTAATTTCAGATAAAGTGTAATTCGAATGAGGGAAAAAGAACTACCTTAACCGAGCTTGAATTTGAATCAAACTTAGTGCCACCCATGAGAGTAAACTGTAAAATCCCTTACAAATGAAAAGTTAAAAACCACATCAACAGATTGTTTATACGCATATTAAACAACAATATTTAGGCACATTGGTCCAACAGATTGTTAATATGCGTACCAAACAAACACGTTTGCAAGTAACCATTCCAAGATCAGTAGGTACATAAAAAGTATGAAAAAACTAGTGCAGGCTACGGTAATGTAATAGCAAACTGCAAAACAGCCATTCTATACCATGAAAGCCAATTTAATGACTTCAAAGATCACATAACATCCCTCTAAAGAACAGAAAAACAATCTATACAATCTATCAACTGACTTCAAATAAGAAATTGTTTGAAACCGCCTACATAAAAGAAGAGAGCATTAGGGTTGCAAAGTTATATTAAACTATAAATACGGTTATAGCCAGCAATTGATTCCATGAAAGTCGATTCAGCAACCTCAAATATCAATTGTATTTTAAAGGAAACATGACAAATATAATTACAATCAACCACTTCATCACATTAACAACAATACAGATCAGCATTTCTTTGATGATACGCTCATAAGAGGAAAAGGAAGAATTTATTCTTAGTAGTATAAAGGAAGATTGTGAATTAATAACCATAAACACGAGTTGAAGGACCCAGGGATCAACTGTCCTTAATAACATGCCTTAAAAGAAGGAAAAGAAGTGCAGGCCATGAAAGCAGCATGCAGAGTGAGGTTAGAAGCAGAGCAGGCAAAGGCCAACAAGTCTTTTTTAGAAGTAGAACTGCAAGATGCACTAAGGGAAGCAGAGGCAGAGAAAGAGACAGCACACACCATGAAAGACAAAGGCAAAATTGGAAGTGGAGGAGGCAAAGACTGGAATATGCCATAAAAGAGGCCGAGACAGCAAGAATTGCAGAGGAAGAAGCTCTTTCAGAAATAAGTATCTACAGGCAGGAAAAGATGAGGGCATGAAAGGGCATGAATGTACACAATCTTTTCATTGGAAAAACAATCTCACCAACGGAGTATGAAAGCTTGATGAGAAAAGTGAATTAATGCTGCAGAAATCAAAATGAGTGCCAAGAGAATTAACAGCCACCAAAATAGAACATTCCAAACATTCATTGAAATCACTCAAGTGAATCTGATTTCAGCTTCCCAATCAAGCTTTCAGCATCAAGCAACTGTTTCCCTGCTAATAATCTATATTATTTCAGGTATTGAAGGAAAAGATATGAAGAGTACTTAAGTAGAGGTGGGCACAGGAGGTAGGCAAACATTGAAAGCATCTAACCAATATTACATCGAGTGCTAGAAAATGGAGCAACGTAAATTTAAATGGCAGGGAAACTTTTTATATCGGTTAAATTTGTTTACAGGGGCCCAATTTGTCATAAGCTTACGGGCTAATTGCATAAGAAGATTGTGAAACCATGTATCCTGCAATAATTACTTCCCTAAAAAGGGGCTTAAAAAACCGTGTACCAACGAAGCAAAAGGCGTAGGAACCTACCTCCATAACATAGAAAGGATGCTGCCTACCTCCATGCCTAAATGGTGCTTACCTCTTAGTCTTCATTAATGGCCTTAAATATTCCTATATCGGAGAGCTTATATCAACAACATGAGGTGCTAAAACTATATGACAGGGCAACAGAGCCTTGGATTTCCTAAGAAAGAAGAAACATTCGAAACAGAAGTATTGAACCACTGAACTCATTATCAGATACCTTACATACTTTCATAGCAGACTGATTAAAAGCAGGAATATCTGTAGACTCGTCGGTCACCATAGCCTAACTTTTAGACGATGTAGACTAATAAGAAACCCATAATAGAACCAGAAAACATATTATGATCTGTACTACAATTAACATAATAAAAGGTACCCAAACCAAAATCAAACCCATAAAGCTTTCACCCAAAAGTAGTAAGGGAACCTACCTCCATAGAATGCTCTCATTGATGCTGCCTACAAACGAACCCCACATCCTTATGACATCTCCATGGCACCTCGTCGCAATCGGACATTTTCTCAAACAGATTGCGTGCATTCTTCCTATTCCCCCAGTCGACATACACGTCAACCATAGCGCTTGTTATAAAGACCTCGCCTTCTAATCCGACTTTTACAACATGGGCACGAGTATGTTCACCTTTTTCAGCAGCTGCTACACCGGAACAAGCTTTTAAGACGATTCCGATAGGGGAGTAACTTCGCGCTGGTCTTCTCTGTTGCATCTATTGAAAGTGTTTGTAGGTTTGCGGTTACCGTCTGAACTGGGCATACACTGCATTCGTTCCAATCCATGAGACATTTTGTCAAACAGTTAGTATGCGTCCTCCAAACTATTGCAATTGGCATTCATCGTTGAGAAATTTAATTTTTTCAAAAATATTTTTACCTGGTATGCAGTCTTGATAAGGAGGGCGTGGATGAGCCTGCCTAGCTGTATGTCTTTGGTTTCGGTGGCTCTTTTCAGCAGAGCAGTGACCTTATGACTGTCCATCACCTACTCAAGCAAAATTTGCTTCAAGATAATATTGCAGTCCCGGCCATCACTATACCTAACTTGGGAAAGTCCTGTATTGGTTTGCATTGAAGAGGAACCCCGCTCAAAACTTATGGATAAATAACACGGATTCTTTAGGTTTTATTGCACATATCTAATAGGCTTTTTTTCCAACGGCTCTGCTTTTTCATACCATACCGAAATTAAACAAACAAAAAAAACAATCTGCCCAGTGCCCACACACAAGAAGAGCTCAAATCCTGCTCTTTCCAACGGCTCTGCTTTTTCCGGAAAAGAAAAACAAGGGAAATGCAACGGGCAACCCACTTTACATGTTTCCAAATGTTGAGTAATACACTCGCTTACACATTCAGGTAAGGCAATTAGGCTAATTAAGAGATTATGTCAATGTTCTTACACATAATATTAATTAGCAAAAAAGTGCACGACTAAATATATAATTTGCATATATTAAATATATTAATATGAGAGGAGAAATACAGATTGTCCCACTTTTCAAAAGGAATAGCAAAGAGGCATGAGTGGAATTTTAATATAATAATAATAATATGAATTATAATTATAAATTATCATTTATAATTTATTATTAAATAAAAAATATAAATACATGATAATTAATATTATAGATATAATATTAAATAATTTTAATAAGTATAAGGTGAAATACCACAGAAAAATGTGTAAATTTTGTAATAAAGATTATTTAGGAGTGGTAAGGGGGAAAGATGCAAAAGGCGAGTGAAGGAAGGTCAATAATGAGGTATAGAGGAAATATTTGTCCTCCCCCTCTTGGCAAGAGAAGATTATAGATAGCAAGGTAAACGTCAAAAAATTTCAAAGTGGAAAGACTAAAAAAGAATGTGGTGATCACTAAATTCATAGGAATATGGCCGACAATGGAGAAGATAAAGGCTTGGATTGTTCATGATTGGCATTGCCCCAATCAAGAGGTGAATTTTTTGTTGCAAGGGTTTTTAGAGATAGTTTTTCAATCAAATTTCAAAAGAGACTATTATAAATTGAGGTTTGTGGTGTATGGGTAACATGGTTTTGTATATCCATGCCTAAACACTTGGCTTCGACCCCCATTTGGAATTATTCTAGGGGGGCCTTTGTGGATTCAATTATATAGACTTTTGTGGGAGCTTTGATTTGAGGATGTTTTTAGATTTATCAAGAATTCCTTATGCGATTACATTTCTAGCTCAAAATCTATAGGGGAACATAGCTACCTCTTATGCCAAAATTTGTGTTAAAATCAATTTAAAGAAAACCAATCTGCCATGTTATTAAATATTCCCAACTTGTGCCAAAATTTGTGTTAAAATCGATTTAAGAAAACCAATTTGCCATGTTATTAAATATTCCCAACTTGTGCCAAAATGAGAGAGCTTTGGAATAGGGTTTACATATCCATAAAACATAAAGGATAGGAGGTTTTTGTCATATGTAGTTGTAAATAGAAGAATATAAATATATTATAATTATTATTGTAATTATTATTGTAAGGTATAATATTAAATATTATTGAATATTTTAATAATAATATTATAAACATAACAAAATATAATATTAATTGTAACCCTAATTCTAATTGAACCCTAAACCTAATTCAACCCTAACCCTAATTCTAATTAAACCCTAATTAAATCATAATTGAACCCTAACCCTAATTCAACCTCAACCTTAATTCAACACTAACCATATTTGAACCTTAATTAAATGTTAGTCTAATTTAATCCTAATTGAACCTTAACCCTTTATTGAATTATAGTTAAATCCTAAACATAACTATAATCATAACCCTAACTATAATCTAACATGAATTGAACCATAATTGAATCATAATTAATCCTAATCATAATTGAGCCCTAATTAAAACTCTAATTAAACTCTATTTGAATGCTAACTCTAACCCTAATTGAACTCTACCCTAAGAGATTATATCAATATTTTTACACATAATATTAATTATATTAATATGAGAGGAGAAATACAGACTATCCCACTTTTCAAAAGGAATAGCAAAGAGGCATGAGTGTAATTTTAATATTATTATTATTATTATAAATTATCATAAATATAATTTATTATTAAATAAAAAATATAAATACATAATAATTAATATTATAGATATAATATTAAATAATTTTAATAAGTATAAGGTGAAATACCACAAAAAGATGTGTAAATTTTGTAATAAAGATTATTTAGGAGTGGTAGGGGAGAAAGATGTAGAAGGCAAGCGAAGGAAGGTCAACGATGAGGTGCAAAGGAAATATATGTCCTCCCCCTCTTGGTAAGAGAAGATTATAGATAACAGGGAAAACATAAAAAAAATCAAAGTGGAAAGACTGAAAAAGAATATGGTGAACACTAAATTCATAGGAATGTGGTAAAAAATGGAGAAGATAAAGGCTCAAATTATTCATGATTAGCATTGCCCCAATCAAGAGGTGAATTTTCTATTGCAAGGCTTTTTAGAGATGGTTTTTCAATCAAAATTTGAAGAGATTTTGTTATAAATTGAGGTTTGTGATGTATGGGTAATGTGAGTCTATATATCCATGCCTAAACACTTGGCTTTGACCCCCATTCAAAATTATTCTAGGGGGGCCTTTGTGGATTCATTTTATAGACTTCTATGGGAGCTTTGATTTGAGGATATTTTTAGATTTATCAAGAATTTCTTAAGCGATTACATTTCTAGCTCAAAATCTATAAGGGAATATGGGTTCCTCTTATGCCAAAATTTGTGTTAAAATTGATTTAAGAAAACCAATTTGATATGCTATTAAATATTCCCAACTTGTGCCCAAATGGGAGCTTTAGAACAAGGTTTAACATATCCATAAAAGCATAAAGGATAGGAGGTTTTTGTCATATGTAGTTGCAAATAGAAGAATATAAATATATTCAAATTATTATTATAAGGTGTAATATTAAAAATTATTAAATATTTTGATAATAATTCTATTATAAACATAAAAAATATAAAATTAATTGTAACCCTAATTATAATTGAACCTTAGTTGAACCTTAATTGAAACCTAATTGTACTGGAACCCTAACCACAATTCAACCCTAACCCTAATTCAACACTAACCATATTTTAATTTTAATTTAATGTTAACCCTAATTGAACCCTAACCCTAATTAACTTATAATTAAATCCTAACCCTAACTATAATCATAACCTAAATTGAGCCATAATTGAATTTTAATTAAACCCTAACCATAATTGAGCCCTAATTCAAACCTAATTAAAACTCCAATTAAACTCTATTTGAATGCTAATTCTAACCTAATTGAACCCTACCCTAACCCTAATTGAACCCCAATAGTAATTGAACTCTAACTTAACCTTAATTGAATCATAACCCCAATTGAATTATAACCCTAATTGAACCCTAATCTAACAATAATTAAATTCTAACTTAACCCTAATTGAATTGTAACCCTAATGCTAACCTTAATTGAAGAATAATTGAACTCTCACCTTATTTCAACCCTAACCCTATTTGAATCCTAATTGTACCCTAACATTAATTGAAGCATAATTGAACACTAATTAAACTTAATTGAATCCTAACCCTAATTCAAATTTAATCATAATTGAACTATAACCCTAATTGAATTGTAATTAAACCCTAATTAAACCATAATCATAATTTAAACTAACCCTAATTGTAACCCTGACCCTAATTGTAACCCTTTTTAAATCATAAGTGAACCCTAAGACTAACCCTAATTATAACCATTTTATAATCGTAATTGAACCCTAACCCTAATTTGTCACACCTCGTCTTGTTGATACTAATTTACTTTTACCTTCATAGGTAAATAGGATGGTAAATGCAATCATGATTTTGATATGTTTGTAAAAAATAGAATAATAAACTAGGTATTAAGGTATTATTGCCTTGGCAGAGTAATTATGTTTACATTGATGATGAACATGCATTACTATATGAATATGCTTAAGTTTTATGTTGTGTATGGATTTATTATGAACATTTAACTACGATTGCAAATGTGCTAAGTTGGTTGTAGGGATAAGTTCAATCCTCTGAAAGGGAGGGGAAGTATCACTTAGGAGAAGCGATTGGTTGGATAACCCTAAATGAAACCTAACAGAGCTTACACGCACACTCACAATAGAATGGTTGAGTCAAGTTATTGTGTTGGGAATTGGTAAGTCATCCTTTAGACTTGTTGTGTTCGCATTAGACAAGATCATGATTTTTGTTAGAAGTGTTCAAGGTTGCGATTAATGCTTGAGTAATGTCTTTTATACTTTGATTGTTTGATCAAGTTGTCATGATTGAATCTGTGAGTCTTTGATCTTTTTGTCAATTTGTATGTATGTTAACTATATACATGTATATGGGTATATATATAAGGATCTATGCATGAGAGTGTACTTGTGTTTATGCATATAAATGAGCAAGAATACTCATGAGCATACATACACGGGGAATCAATTATATTCATATATGTGTATACACTTAATGTGTATACCTTTCGATGAGGATATAAACATATATGGATCAACAACATTGAAAGGTGATTTAGCATGTATATGTTTATACGTATAAACACACATAAACATAATGTATATTACTATTCATATGTACTTATATGACCAAGATATATAGGTGAATATATATAGTAGCTTATGTATCTAAATATTGACTTAAGATTCAAATATGCATACATATATATATATATATATATAAATGTATTGTCAAAGTTTTTCATGGATGTTGCTGGAGGAATCTGAAGATCCACCTCTAGAGTGTAACGAACCAACCCTTCAGGGCAGTAAAAATTTCTAAATTTACATCATACGAGTAAATAAGATGTTGCAATACAATGAATAGATCTAGGTTGTTGATGTGCTAGGGGGATGCGATGGTGTGTGAGAGCTGAGAGCTAGGGCACCCAAGCCCTAGCTTGCATTGGTTCTTTCTGTGCGGGGGAATTGACATGCTCCGGGGGTCAAGGGGACCAGATTGGTGGGGTTTTTCTTTCTTTGGGAGAGCGTTTTTCTTCTGGGTTGCGCTGTGTGCGGCTTTTTCCAGCGGGTTTTCTTTCCCTCATTCTCGGTCGGAGCTGGTGCATGCTTGGGGAGGGGCGCTTCTTCCTCCTTTGGGTTGCTAACTTTTGTTTTGGTGTGCCCGATCGGGCTCTTGGTTAGGTTTTGGCCTGGTGCGCAGGGCGCTACGGGTGCCCCATTTCGTTGATTTTAATGGCTGCTCATGTGTCTTTAGACATGGCGGGTTTGGATTCTGCTTCAGCCGGGGTGAATGCTGGATCTCCCTCGCAGCCTGCTTCTGGCTCAGGTGGGGTTCAGAATGGTGTCCTGAAACTTCATAAGGTGAATGGGTGTCTGGAGAGGTCTCAAGAAAGACCATTTTTAGTCGTGCAATCAGAATCGGTAGCTAAAGATATCGATTACTATTGCAACCATGTTTTGATTTGTAAGTTCTTGGGGATGAGGGTTTCTTTCGCTTTTCTTGATAACTGGATCCGTAGGACATGGAACCCTGAAGGTGACTTTGACATTCTAATGGCTGCGAATAATTTCTTTATGGTAGATTTCTTGTGTGTTTCTGATCGAAATAGGGTGTTTGAAGGTGGTCCGTACTTCTATAACCAGGTGGGTCTTTTCATCAAACCTTGGCATGCTGGCTTTAACTCGGCAGAGGAATTACCTTCTAAAGTCCCAGTTTGGGTTCGTCTGCCTCGGCTACCTTTAGAGTGTTGGAGAAGCGATATACTACAGTCAATTGCATTGTTGCTAGGGAGGCCTATTGGCCCTTCTCAACAGACTCTGAATAAGAGAATTTTTTCTTATGCTAGGGTTTGTGTTGAAATTGATTTGAGTAAGCCGTTACCAGATTCCATAGATATGACTGTTGGATCCTGCTCCTGGACACAACCGTTAGACTATGAGATGCTACCCTTCAGGTGTAGAATATGTCACGAATATGGACATCTCCAACGAAGATGTCCCCGTGCTTCAGGTGTTTTTGGTACAAGCAATGCCTCTTCTCAGCCCTCTTTGAATGCAGACAAGGGTAAAGCCCCCATGCAGGGTGGGGGGGCTGATAAGGAGGGATTTATCCCGGTTAAGCCTCGAAATCAGAATCGAGGCCAAAAGAGATCATTTAAAGATAGGCAAGAGGAAGAGACTCTCAACAGGTTTGAGGCACTTGAAGATTTAGTTGAAGAGGAGGGTTTTCAAGAAGTTCTACAGAGATCAGTGAATTCTGTAGCTGTGGAGGTGCCTGGAGTTCAGTCTTCTGGGCCTCCAAGTCTGATTCAGATTGGAGCACAGGGTACCCAGATAGCTACGGTTGAATCTCCTCTGGACCTTGTTTTGGCTTCGACTGCGTTGGTGATGGAGGCATCTAGTGGGCCTGCTGACATTGGTGGAGTTCTCTCGGACATGCAAGGAGCTTCTGATCCAGGTAAACTGAAGACTCACTCTCCTGGTCTAGGTCTGCATCAAAAAAATTTCAAGAAAGGGGCTCTTGAGAAACCTCTGAAGGTAGGTAGAAAGAAGGATCAAGAAAAAGTTAAGCTAACTGGTGAGACATTGGTAGAGTCAGGTTCAGTGAAGACTATTGATTCTCACTTCTCCCAGCCTTCTCGATGATTGTGCTTTCTTGGAATGTGCGGGGTATGAATAGCGTCCCTAGACAAAAGGCTATTCGAGATTTGATTTGGTCTCATTCTCCTGATGTGGTTTTCTTACAGGAAACTAAGTTGTCTGTTGATAATATGTTAGCAGTGGCTTCTAAGGTTTGGGGTCGTGGTCAGTGCCAATGTGTTGGGGCGTCTGGTAATTCTGGTGGGGTGGCCTGTTTGTGGGACCCATGTAGAGTCAGACCTATTTGGTGGTTCTCTTGTAGAGGTTCGATATCTTGTGTTGCTTCTCATCTTGAGTCTAGGGAGAGAGTTCTCTTCTCGAACTTGTATGCTCCGACTGAACTTTCAGGGTAAAGTTTTGTTGTGGGATCATGTGCGATATGTGAGGTCATTGGATCCATACCTCCCTTGGATTCTTGCTGGGGATCTTAATGCCGTCACGTCTTTAGAGGAGAAGAGGGGTGGCAATGTCCGTTTGGACCCTGCTTCAACTCTATTGATGGATAATATTGCACTCTTGAACCTGGTTGACATCAAGCCGAGTAATGGGTTATTTACCTGGAGTAATAGAAGATGTGGGGAAGCGGCTATTTCTGAAAGATTAGATAGATTTCTGGTTTCCAGTTTTTGGATGGGGGATAGGTGGGTGACTAGCTCTGAGATTTTGGATAGTAGGGGTTCTGATCACTGGCCTATCAAACTTACTGCGGCATTACCTCGGCAAGGTATAAACCAGTCTTTTAAGTTTCAGCTCATGTGGCTCAGGGAGGATTCTCTTCATGACTTAGTTCCTGGATGGTGGAGTCTTGGGAAGCCATCGCATGGGACTGCTATGTACTCCTTCTCGAAGCAGCTCCAGTTTGTGAAGTACAAGTTGAAGCGTTGGAATAGGCAGCATTTTGGTAATCTCTTCCAAGAAAAGAAAAAAGCTCAATCTCAGTTGGATTCTATTACCCGGCAGATTCGGGATCTAGGTTTCACAGAGGAACTTGGAATGCTTGAAGCTGCTGCGGTGAAGGATGTGGAAGAATGGAACTTAAGGGAGGAGATTTTTTGGAAACAAAAATCCAGAATTGAGTGGCTCCAGGCTGGAGACAAGAACACCTCCTTCTTCCACAACTCTGTGAAAGATAGAAAGCAAGGTAATGTTATCTCCTCTTTAGTATCGGAGAATGGAGAGATTTTCTCGTCTTCCGCATCTATTTCTGCTGAGGCTATTCGTTTCTATTCTGCTTTGTTGTCTGAGGACTCCCCTCCTGCGGAGGAGGATGAAGCTTTGATCCTGGGTAGCATACCGACTTTGGTGACTAGAGAAATGAATGAATCTTTGCTCCGGCCTATCTCTTTAGCTGAGCTTGAGGCAGTTGTTTTTCAGATGAAAAGAGGAAAAGCCCCAGGGCCTGATGGGTTTCCGGCTGAATTCTTTCAAGAGTTTTGGGAAGTGATTAAATTGGACCTTCTGGCAGTGGTTCAAGAATCTCTATTGAACAAACAAATGTTGAGATCTATGAATGCTACTTTTTTAACCCTCATACCGAAGAAGGTGGGGGCTAACACTTTAGATAATTTTAGGCCCATTGCTTTGTGTAATGTGGTGTTTAAAATTATTACAAAGCTGATTGCTGAGCGGCTGAAACCTTGGTTAGGCAGACTAATCTCTGAAGAGCAAGGGGGTTTTGTTGCTGGTAGACAAATCTTGGATGGTGTCATTATTGCTGCCGAGACCATTCACTCTATGGCGAGTTCTAAAGAGAAAGCCATGTTCATTAAGTTGGACATGGCGAAAGCTTATGATCGTGTTAAATGGGCCTTCTTGTTCAAGCTTCTGGAAGCATTTGGTTTTGCTAGTGATTGGATTGAGTGGGTCAGGAGTTGTGTCACTTCTTCTTCCTTCTCTGTGTTGGTTAACGGTGAACCATCTGAGTTGTTCAAGGCTTCTAGGGGGCTTAGACAAGGAGATCCCTTGTCTCCCTATTTGTTTATTTTGCTTGCTGAAGGCCTAGGGAGGTTTATAAGATCTCGTGTGGAGTGTGGCTTGATACAGGGGTGGAGTTGGGGAAATAACATCCCCTCCCAGTCTCATCTGCAGTTTGTGGATGATACTGCTCTCATGGGTCGTGCCAAGGTTGAGGAAGCTGTCAGATGGCGTAGCACTCTGGACTGTTACTTGGCTGCTTCAGGTCAACGAATCAATGAAGGGAAGTCCTATATTTACTTCTTTAATACTCCAAAGATTATTCAAAGGAGGATTGCTGGTATCCTCCGTTTCCAGATTGGTACTCTCCCTTTTGTTTATCTTGGCATCCCGCTAGCGGTTCGCTCGCTTCCTAAATTGTGGTGGAAGGGGATTTTGGACAAGTTTCAGAATCTGGTTAGTCATTGGACTTGCAGGTGGCTCTCTTCTGCTGGTAGAGTGACTTTGCTAAAGTCTGTGGTTCAAGCTCTTCCTATATACAGATGTTTTGTTCTCTCGGCACCTTCTAGTTTTATCAAAGATTTCAAAAATTGTCTAGGCAATTCCTTTGGACTGGTAATCTTCTTCATAGAAAATGGAGCTTGGTTAAATGGGATGTCATCTGTAGACCGAAGCAGGAAGGCGGGTTGGGGCTTCGTAGGACTGACTTGAATGGGCAAGCTCTAGCTGCGAAACTATATTGGCGGTGGTGCTCTCAGCAAAATCAGTTGTGGGCAAAAATTCTTACCTCAAAGTATCTTGGTGAGGTCGAGAGTGCTGATGTGGCTCGCTTCAACCTTGAAGGGAAGGGTTCTATGATCTGGTGCACTCTTAAAAGGGGGGCCAAGTTGGTCAAACAGGGGTTGTTCTGGATTTGTAATGAGGGTAAGGAAGCTCTTTTCTGGCATGATTCTTGGGATGGGTATCCTCCCATTTTGGCTTCTCATCCTCATCTGCAAAATTTGTGTCAACGCTTCACGGAAGCTGGTTTTTGTCATGTGGCTGATTTTAAAACTCATCAAACTTTGGGGCAAGCTACTGTTTTCAGGTGGAAGGACCCAAGGGAATGGCCTCCTGGTGGCTCAGTTGAGGACCGTCAGGAGCTTATTGGGATTTTGTCTAGCCGTGTTTGCTGCTCTCTCTCTGGGCGGGATGTGTTGGCTTGGGACTCTGATCCAAAAGGAAGATTCTCTGTTGCTTCAGGTTATGCTGCCCTTGATAAACAGTTGTTTGGGAGTACTGAGATCTCTTGGTGGAAGAAGGTTTGGAATAGGTTTGCATGGCCTAAGTGCAATTTCTTCTCTTGGTTAGTGGTACAAGGAAAATGCCTTACTTGGGAAAATCTCTGCAAGCGCGGTTTCTAGGGACCTTCTATGTGTGTTATGTGTGCTGGGCATGAAGAGTGTATCTCTCATCTTTTCTTTCAGTGCTCATTTGTGAAAGCCATCTGGCACTTTTGGTGGAACCTGTGGCGTATGCCGTGTAGACATGTTGTTTCCTTGAAGGAATTGTGGGAAAGTCAAGGGTCTCCTTCGGTTAGGACTTCTTTTCTTTTAATTGCTTGGGTTATAGGCCCTAGTCTGATAATTTGGCATATTTGGTTGGAACACAATCGAAGGATTTTTTTGGATAGAAAGTTGCTGATTGGCCAGCTTTGGTTGAGAATCTTGGGAGGTCTTCAGGAAACTCTGACAGCTAAGTGTGATCTGTCTGTTCCTGTGGATCCTGGTGATATTGGAATTGTTAGTGCTCTGGGGCTATCCCTAAGGGGGAAAGGAATTGGGAGGACTGGTTGCCATAGGCGCGGGAGGGAGAAGGTTAGTCGAGCTGGTCACTGGTGCCCCCCTGCTCTGGGGGAGCTGAAAATTAATACTGATGGCTCTTCTAGAGGAAATCCTGGGCATGCTGGTGTTGGTGGCATTGGTAGAGATGGCTCAGGAGTTGTGGTGTTTTTCTTCTCTATTTATAGAGGTCAGCATACTAATAACCTCATGGAGGCCACTGCCATTCTCCTGGCTTTGGAGCGGGCTTGTGCTCTGGGATGGAGAAGGATTGTTTGTGAATCTGACTCTCAGGTAGTTATTGACCTGTTAAATAAGAGGCAGTTTGAGGAGGTGAATTGGCAGTTGGCTGTGGTGGTCAAGCAAATTGTTGCTTTGGGCACTACCTTAGACTCTGTTGTTTTTTGTCATGTTCCTCGGGAGTGGAATAAGGTGGCGGATGGCTTGGCTAGGTGGGATTTTGAGCAGATGGGGACTTGGAGTGTGGCGGATTGGGACAACCTCCCCGTTGATTTGGTATTGGTTCTTGAAGATTTGGTTATGGAAGATATGAGGTGCTTCTTAGGAGTTTCTTAATTTGGTGTTGTTTTGGTGCTTTTGCTGGGAGTTTCTCCCCTTTGTAATGCTTTTCTGATTCAATAAATTTTTACCCTCCTTTTATTAAAAAAAAATAAGACGTTGCAATAAAAAAATTCTTTCTTTTATTGAAAATATACAAACAAGATGCAAGATGCCATATCATATTACAATAAAGATTCCACTTCATTACAATAACTTCACAAGTACACATAACAAGAATACATACCTTTACAAACATAGCTCCAATGAGTTTTAGAACTAATAGTTGTAAGATGGTCTAGGAATATGTCCTTTCAAATCTTGGTTCTTCAGTCGCCTATTGTGGAGGAGAAGCATCACTCTTGGGCACTTTTCCACCAACCATAGACTCATAATGTGGTCCCCCGCACATCTATCATTCAATAGATGGCCCTTCCCTTCGATGAAGAGATTGGTAGAGTATCCGATAACGACAACCAACTAAGCATAGTGTTGTGTCCTACATAGCTAGAACTTGTGCAATCCGACAACTCTCGAACTAGCATGTAATACGGGATCATGGTGAACTAAAAGTGTAGTCTCAAGCATCACATAGTCTAAGTGGATGTCGTACATTGCACTACTTTGATCAAAGTGTTTCATTCAGTATGTTCTATTGAGGGTCATTTGTCACATACACTATTCAGGGTTAATTTGACTTAAGGTTATCTTCATCTATGCATAGGTATTGTCCTTCAATGGGTAAATCCGTCACCCCAGACTAACCTACTACAAACTAATCTACTTGGTAATAACCTACTTAACTAGTAGGTTCACAAGCTAGGTATATCCTTCAATGGATAGTTTGTCATCCTAGATATCCTATCCTCAAAATAATCTACTAGTAATGAATCTATTAAGCTACACAAGCCTACTCCCATGCATATCCTAGGAGCAACACAAGCTTTCCAAGTTAAACTTATAACTTAGCTGGGTGTACCTCAAGTGGCTCTTACATTCAATCAGGCCTAGCATATTCTTAACTGAGAAACACACCCATCTCCTACTATGGAGTAAATATAAACATGTATTGCATCCCATGTTCAAATATATATCCAGTATAATTAAATACCTATGTTGTAATACATGTAGCATAATTAAATGCCTATGTCAAGCAAGCTCTTCGACATATCTAGTATAATCAACTAATTGTGTCAAGAAATCTCTCCTATCATGGAGTACTTGAAAACACATTATAAAAGTAGCCTAAAGGATTCAATTTCAAAAGCAATATTAAATACTTCTATAGCTCCAACAGAAAATACATTTCATGCAACATAGAAAATATAGTAAACCCTTTTAAAATGACAAGAAGAAGAAACCCCATGCTTGTTATTGCTTTTTCCCAATACCGATGACAAGGTATCCTTCTCCTTTGGTTGCTTAGCTTAACCCATCTTCCCAAATCAATTCACACTCTCTCGCTTATTGAAAGTACTCACCTCTCAAAAATAGACAATTCTCCCTCACAAAGTCCACTCTTTCCTCACTCAGAAAATAGATATAATGAATTGGTAAAAACACAAAAGAACTAACCAGCAAAGCATATACTTTGGTATGATATGCCTTCTTCAATGATTACTAAAAAAAAATGATGATGGTAATTGTTATATAGTCTCAACTGGTAATAATGATACTCAGTGAATTCTCAAGGAAATTCGAATATGAGAATGAGACAACTCCAAACAATGATATGACAATGGCTAAAAAAAATGGTGAATGAATGTGAATTAGGAGAGTTGGGCGACTATTTATAGTGAGCCCAACCTCCATAATTTCCTACAACCATGGCATGTGGATTGACACCAATGCTGTTTGAAACATTCAATCCTGGAGGTGGCACCATTTCTAGCTAGTACTCAACATTTAGTAAGGTGAGTCGACCTCCAGTTTTTCCAACATAATGAAGACTGATTCCAAAAAGCACATGGAGAATTTCTTAAATCAACACCTACATGAATTGTTTCCAAAGGTGGCGCCAAACAATGATATGGCGAGTTTTTCATAAAAATGGAGAAGAAGTCAATCATGAATCATTTACACATAATCCTCCATCGGCTATCTTTCTGGTCGAGTCGATGAATTCCTTTACTGCGTTGAAATTGGTTCATCTTTGGATTTCGACTAGGTCAAAGACTTATGCATTTCTTGGATTTTTTCCAGTGTTTCACTAACAAGTGACATGATTTCATCAAGCACCATATGTGATTCAAATTCCATTTGATTTCATTGGCAATGTAAGCCAAATCCAAAGTTTATATGATAATATCAAATTGATTCAGAATTTAATCCAATTCACAAAGTTGAGATGATAAATATTTAATCAATTAGGAAATAATTTGATTTCCAAGGT
>VDFB02380396.1:0-23813 GCA_007258455.2 Sequoia sempervirens | reverse complement strand
ATATATATATATATATATATAATTGGATAAATATATTTCATACCTCGAATGCTTATCCTCCTATCAGTTTACGCCAAGAATAAGTACGCATCCATACATTGTATACTCACTATATGTATATATATTTATATATACCCATTCCCTAGGACGTATATCTCTTATTATCTTATACCGCAAATAATAATGTGTATATATTTTTATAAACATGTACTTATATTATATATACATATGTACACTTCTTCAATAAGCATTAACACTTGCAAGTGTATCTATGTGTGTGTGTGTGTGTATATATACAAGAATCTTCATTATATGGTAGTACGATAATCAAGTAGTCCATTCAATATAGAATGATCATGACCTAGTGTCTATTCCCACACATATGTATATACAAGCATAGTTTTTTCCTCATGTATGTACCTCATTGAGTATTTCTACTCACATATATGTGCATTTTCTAGTGCTCTCATACATGGGTCTATGTATATGTAATTATATATATTCCCTTAGACATGTTACATTTAACGTTTAAATGCAAACATGTAAAGGTAACCATTCAAAAATCCCAAAGTCTCAACCCAATCACAATCAACACAATTTCAAAAGGAAGGACTCAAAACTCAAGTAGATAAACACCACCCAATACAACATGCAGAAGTAATGAGACTCTCAAATGCAAACCCATTAGCTAAGGATGACTTACCTATTACCCACACAAACTGACTCAGTTCACTCAATCTAGGGTGATGTGTGTGTACATGCTCAGATAGTTTACTTTACCATTTACCCAACCAAGCTCTTCTCCCGAGTGATACTTCCCCTCCCCGTGGAGAAATGGACATCTACTTGCAACCACTAGCACATGCCTTGGTAGTCAATTGTTCACAACAATAAGCAGTATATATAAACATCTTCAAAGTTAGAATAACAATAATTCAATAACCATCTATTCTCATATGTGTAGTATTTCACCATGAATAACATCAACTGAGATAGCATCAAATGAAACAATAGAAAATGAGATAACATTCATATTGATAACAAGGTACAAGCATCATTAATTCCTCTCCATATTTCATAGTAAATTCACATTTACCCTATGTAGCAATAGTAAATAGTAACTTCACAATTTGGGGTGCAATGTATAGAGCTTCCATGGCGTCTTTCCACTCTCAAGTTCATGCAGGAAAACTTCCAAACAAAGGAATTGGCTTCCAATGTCAATAATTCTAGGGCTTTTATTTCTAACAATGTATATTCTAGGGTTTTGGCACCTAATAATGTGAACTTCAGGGCATTGGTAGCCGACATAGCCAATTCTAGGGTTTTTGTTCCAAAATCATTGTTTCAGTGTTCAGTAGTTTGTATAGTGGGACACAACTACAGTACTTTGATTTCAATATCCACACTTGCTCCAACTATTGTCATTTTGGTAGATGTTGTTGCTAAATTGATGAAAAATCTTGCCTCCAAAAATTTTAACAAGGCTTCTCTGTAATCTTTGAAGAATATTGTCAGGAAAATTGAGGATTACATTGTCGTTTGTGGAAACAAGAGGGATAAATCTGGACAATTGGAGAAAACCACCTCTCTTGTTGACAACACTTCCTTTGGACTCCCTCGCTTCTCCAAGTCACAAATTTTGAGCTAATCTCAAAATCATTGATGTCTTTACTAAATTTGTTGGTTTCTTTTTTGTCCACATTCGCTTTTGGTGGTTTGGGCCACTCCTCCCACATGAAAGGCATGATGACTTTGATAATCTTGGAAAAATATGATAAAATGGTGGAGGATCATAGTGGATTGGTGGGTGTGTTAAAATGGTATCCTTCCGAATTGGAGAATTGTTGTAGAACTCAAATTCCATGGACAAAAATCTATGCAAAGGTTTAATTCTTGTTACTGTCAATGCCTCAATATTTTCAATTCAACGAATAGATTTTTCTTTGTGTAATTCATTATCCTTTGCATGGGACTTGGTCTTAATAAAAAATCTTCTCCCTATTAAAGTTATGTGTGTCTAAACTAGTCAAGACTAAACAAATCATCATCAATGGGCAGAGATGAGAAGGTTGTAGCACATTGCTCAGTTTTGTGGAGTTGCAGATAACATACATGCTTCCAAGGCTTCTTCTTTGTATTGTCATCATCTTTACATTTTTCTAAACATTCTACCAGTGCAAGAGAATGAATGTTTGTTTTACATATTAGTATAAGGATTTCTTCCAACATAGCTACATTATAAATTCATAAGAAACCTCAAAACAGGTCTTTGGTTTAAATTTCAATATATATTAATATTAATTTCTAGATTCAAATTGATTCCCAATCTAACAGGTTGCACACTCTATTTTTTTTGGTAAGGGAAAAAAGGTTTAATTTATAATAGATATTCACAATTAGATTAAATTAATGAGAAAATTTCTTTAATTATAAGATATTCTATGTATTTGTTTGATTGTGATTTCTTTAATAAATCTTATGTGTTATGCACTAGGCAGTTTGGTAGTTTCCTTATACTTCACTGATAAAAGTTATGTGGCAGGCACTTAGTTTCATGAAAAGAATGTTTTAAATCAAATTTTATATGGTTTAAAATATTATCATTTATATGAATATACAAATTTTAATATAAATTGTGGTAGATGCTTAATATTTATAATACATTAGTCCATGATCTATGATTATAAAATATTATACATTTGTAGATTGTAATAATGGAATGTCACTATAATAATATATTAGACACTTGTGGGTTGCAATCATACACTAGATTATTCAAATTTAAATATAATTTTGAATATTAATATGAAAAATTCGCCACATAATTTATACTAATATTTTATAAATACATTGTAATTTATTATTAATATATATATGAGAATGAGAGAGAGAGAGAGGTTTCAATAGATAGCTAGGGGGGAAGGGGAGAGAGAGGTAGAAAGAGATAAAAATGGATAGAGAAAAGCACAAAGATAAAGACAAACAAATATAGAGGTAGATAGATAAAGAGGGATAGAGATTTATATATAATGTGAGATATAGCTAGAGACAGAGATTAAAAGCAAGGAATAGACAAAAAGAGATGGTCAAAGATTCATTCTTTATATTCCTCTCTATCTCTACCCCTATCTCTAACTCCCTATCTCTCTCTGTCTTTATCTCTCCCTCTACCTTTATCTCTTTATCTCCATTTTCCTCTCTCATTCAATCTTCATCTCTACCTCTATTTTCCTCTCTCCTCCGCATTTTTAAACATGTCCTCTTTTTATACATCCATATCTCTCCCTCTCACTCTTCGTAGATCTCTATATCTATATTTATTTTCCTCTCTATCTCTATCTCTCCATATTTTTTCTTCCATCTCTCCTATTTCTATCTTGGTATCTATCCATCTTTCTCTACCCTTATATCTCTCCATCTCTACCTTTATATATCACTTCACATCTCTATCTTTATCTTTCTATCTCTCCCTCTTGCTTCCTCTCTATATATTTATCTCTTCCATATCTCTCTACCTCTATATCTCTCACTCTCCCTACCTCTCTATATATAAATTCCCATCTCTATCTTTATCTTTCTATCTCTCCCTTTTTCTTCCTCTCTATATATTTATCTCTAACTATCCCTATTTTAATGTCTCCCTCTCTTTTTGCCAATCTCCATCTCCATCTCTACATCTTTATGTCTCTCATTCCCTCACTCACTCTTCCTCCTCCTCCTCCTCCTCTCTCTCTCCCTCTATCCCCCCCTCTCTTTTGTAAACATAACATGAGCCTATTGGCAATGGAGCCTATTTATCTTTTTGATTGAGAATTTTTGTTTCAGTCATGTTTGGATCTCTATAAGTGGATGCATAGATGGCTTGAAGTTATCATTTATCCATTAAGACAATTGTTGAACAAACAATGCCATTTGATAAATGACCTACCAATTGACCTCATGTACTTCACAAATGAATGTAACAAAAATAGACCAAAATTTTATGTGATTGACCTTCCCTACCTATTCGACGTACCCATTGCACACCAAGGTGTGATTGCTAGTTAATAGTAGTTAATATTATGTGTAAAAACATTGACATAATCTCTTAATTAATTTCCTTATTTGAATGTGTAAGTGAGTGTATTGCTCAACATTTTGAAACATGTAAAGTTAGTTGCCTGTTCCATTTCCCTTTTTTTTTGGGGGGGGGAAATAGAACCATTGGAAAGAGCAAGATTTGAGGTCTTCTTATATGTGGGAAGATTGCTTATTTTTTGTTTGTTTTTAGTTTTGATAGGGATGGGGCATGGAGGTTGGCAACATCAATAGAGAGCATTCTATGGAGGTATAGAAGGTTAGGCATCAATTAGAGCATTATGTAGAGTAGGCACATGGAGGTAGGAAGTAATCATTCTATAAGGAGTGCTGTTCAAGCTTTCCTTAGCCGTTGTTTTCGAGTGAAAAGATTGTACATTCATGCCCTCATCTTTTCCTTTGGCTTCTTTCTAATTTTCTTGAGTTCTACCTTGTTGGCCTTTACTTTTTGTCTCTATACGTATGCATGGCCTACTTCTTTCTCCTTGCTTTTAAGGCATGGACAATTCATCCTTCAACTTGTGTTTATGTGGTTATTAATTCACAATATTCCTTTAAATTCTTCCTTTTCCTCTTATAAGCGTCTCATCAAAGAAATGATGTTAATGTGGTTGATTGTATTTGATATTTGAAGTTGTTGAATCGACTTTCATGGAATCAATTGTTGATATTTACAGTTTAAACCCTAATGCTCTCTTCTTTTATGTAGGTAATTGCTTATTTGAAATCAGTTGATATGATTTATTGTATAGATTGTTTTTCTCTTCTTTAGAGGGATGTTATGAAGTCATTAAATTGGCTTTCATGTAAACAATCAACAATCTATTGATCTGGTTTTTAACTGTAAGGGATTTTACAGTTTACTCTCATGGCTGATTCAAATTCAAGCTCGGTTAAGGTACCTCTTTTTCCCTCCTTATTTGAATTAGGCTTTATTTGAAATTAGGCACTCATCTGTTATTTCCTCAAGTAAATTGCAGTTTCCCACTATTTATCTAATTCTTATTTTACAAACAAACTAGAACAACAAGCAGTTACCAAGGAATTTTCCCTTTTAGAATAAAGCTCAGTACAATAGAATTAACAGCCACCTGTAGCAGCAAGAAACAGAGTAGTCATTTATTCAATCCAGTTTTATTTTAATAATAGTATATCTAATTGTTGTATATTATATTGGCAGGGAAATTGATATGAAATATTTGGAAGCTAGCTGCTGAAGTCAAATAATGAATGTAATTTTTGAAATCTTGAATGGGTTGTTGAATCAGAATGTAATATTTAATATTTAAAATTGAAGAAAATGTTGCACTTTTGATCAGTTGCTGAAATTGATCAGTAATTTGTAAATTGTTGTGCAAACAGATTTGTTGTTTAATACCGAATTTTTATTTGGAAGGGGTTGAATTGGCCCCCTTCCCAAGGCTGTAGCGAATGGTCATTGACCATGGCCATTCTTTTCAGTCTAGTGTCTGCGTCTCTTTGTTAATTTTTATATTATTTTTTATTGCATAAATTTTAACATTTTATTTCATCACATTTAATGATTTGACAGTATTACAATATCCTTCAATTATAATGTAATCTATTAACATTGTAAGAATTCTAGTGTAAATGTGTTTGGTTTTGAATTCAGGCATTGAAGTTTATATTTGATTAATTTTGACATTTACTTTGCATGTTTAAACTTTCACACTTTAACATTCACATTGATTGTATTTATCATTTACATGAAGTATGTATTTGAGTTTTGGCATACATTATCAATTGTTTGTTTGAAGTGACTTTCGATCTTGTTTGTTTAGTGTGTTTCATTTTGACATCCACTAATTGTGAAGTGTGTATTTGAACATTGATTTACTGACTCTTTATTGAAGCATGAGTGCAAGTTTTGGCATTGACTTATATTTGACCAATCTTGACATTTACTTTGCATGTTTAAAATTGGAAGCTTTGGCATTCACTATGTTTACATTTATTGTTTATATAAAGTGTGTGTGTTTGAGATTTGGCATAGGTTGATTGTTTGTTTGAAGTAACTTTCAAACTTGTTTGTTTAGTGGGTTTCATTTGGCATCCACTAGTTGTGAAGTGTGTATTTCAACATTGATTTGCTTATTGCATTTCAACATTGATTTACTTATTGTTTATCGCAGCATGGATTTGGATTTTGGAATTCATTTATATTTGATCTGTTTTGACATTTACTTTATATTTTTGAACTTTATTACTTTTACATTCACTTTTTTCACATTTATTATTTATATGAAGTGTTTGTTTGAACTTTGGCATAAATTATTTTTTTGCTTCAAGTGATTTTTAAAGTTGTTTATTTAGCATGTTTTGGCATCCACTAGTTGTGAAGTGTTTTTTTGAATATTGATTTACTTATTTGTTTGCATTTAATGTTTCTATGATGTTAGCTTTGAGATACATTAATTATTTGTTTGAAGTGATTTTCAAACTTGTTTGTTTAGTGTGTTTTATCATCCACTAGTTGTGAAGTACGTGTTGAACATTTATTTACTTATTGTTTATTGAATCATGGGTTTGAATTTTGGTAGTGACTTATATTGATACATTTTCATATTTATTTTGTATGTTTAATCTTTGATACTTTGGCAATCACTTTGTTTACATTTTTTGTTTTATGACGTGTGTTTGAGCATTGGCATAAACTAATTGTTTGTTTGTGTGTATTTGAGCATTGGCATAAATCAATTGTTTGTTTGAAGTGAATTTCAAAGTGTGTTTTTTCTATCCACTAGTTATGAACTTTGATTTAATTATTTTTTATTGAAGCATGGTTTTTAAATCTTGTCACTTTGGCATTCACTTTCTTTACATTTATTGCTTATATAAAGTGTGCGTTTGAGCTTTGATATACATTAATTGTTTTTTAGTGTGTTTAGGCATTCACAAGTTTTGAACTATGCATTTGAACATTGATTTATTTATTGTTTATGCATGAGTTTGGATTTTGGCATTAAATTATATTTGATCCATTTTTCCATTTACTTTGGATGTTTAAACTTTTAACACTTTAGCATTCACTTTGCTTGCATTTATTCTTTTATATGAAGTGTGTGTTTGAGCTTTGACATACATTAATTTTTTATTTGAAGTGACTTTCAAACTTGTTTAATTAGTGTGTTTTAATGGTTTTTAAATTTAGTATTGACTTATATTTGATTCATTTTGACATTTTCTTCGAATGTTTAATTTGGTCACTTTTTTCTTAAACAAAAGTGGACAAGCCACTATATTATATTATTTATATTTAATATGTACATAACCTTGATTCAAAGGGCATACCGGTAGGAAATAATCAGGAAGAAAACCTTCGGTTATAGCCCAAAAAGTTACATAATTTGGATATAAAGCCCAAATAATACATAGCCACATCACTGAAATGAAGGATTTTGGCACCCAAATCCTTCGTGCACCTTCTAGGGTATTTCACCTAGAAGGTAAGAGAATGTTGTGGCCAAAACGTTCTCTTCGTTAACATTCAAGACTAAAGGATAGAAGAATGAAAAGAAAATGTGGAGTGTGTGAATGTGTCTAAATGTTGGAAACTTAATGAAAATGCAAACTAAAGATTGCAAATTGATCTAATGAAAATTGTGTTGAATGCGAACATGAGCTAGAAACTTAAGTAAGTGAAAACACAAATGAATAAGACTGAATAGAGTGCACTTGGAGGCAGAATGATGTCGCCATGCATGGTGAATTAGTCCCGCTTCTAATGAAATCTTTTGGAAACCTGTTTCTGATTGCTGAGAGTTGAAATATGAGAAAATCACTTTTTCAGGCCTACAGATGGGACTCATTTGCCATGGGTGGCGAATCAGTCCACCTACAAAAATTTGGAAAATCAGAGGAAGATTATGTGGAGTTAGATTTGCAATTTTGTCTCCTACAAGTCTCCACTTCTGAAATTGTCAGATTCGGGTCTGAAAATGATTTTTTGTTGATGATTTGACTTGAATGATGAAGAGAGAACTTTAATGACTTTGCAACTTGATCTCCGATGATTTGCAAGCTTCTAGAGGACCTAAATCTGCAAACATATAAGAAGAAGAGAAAAAATGTTGATTGTTAAGGCATGGAGGTTTGCCTTGGTCAAACCCCATTTAGGTAATTAAACCAAATTGATGAATGAAACAAATGAAACATGCAATAATGGAGTTGATTACCTTGTCATGATGATTTGATCTTGGAAGTCTGCAACATAACATGTAGAATCTACCCTTAAAAGTCTAAAAATTGATCTCTAAATTCCTTGAAACCTAAGTTGCTTGATGGAAGATTGATGAATAATGATAAGAAGATGGAAGAGGATAGAAGATAGGAGATGATTATTATAATGAAGGTAAAAACACCTATTTATGCAATCTTGTGTCTTACTATTTGTTCATACCTCATCACAGGTCGACATCAAGTGATTTTTAAATAAAAACCCAAAAATAATTTAAAATATTTTGAAATTAGAGCCAAGAAGGACTCATTCGCCACCCATGGCAAATGGGTCCCACCTTGAACTCAAAAGTGGGTGTCAGGAGTAATCTTGTATTTAATTTTTTTGTTAGGTTTACATTCAAAGATACACTTAATTAAGACATGTGAGGGCATAAAGGGGTCAAATAAGTCATAAGGAAGGTGTAAATAAGGAGATTGTGCCTAGAAAAGTGTGAAATCTTGTTACAAGACTTTACAACACTTCATAATAAGACTTGTTGATGAGTAAAAAGGAATATTTAAATGAATTATAATAAAAAGAGTCTAGAAGAGTGTAGAAATGTCTTACAACACTTCACAACACTTTCACAAGACGTCATTAAAAGCATTTTATTTAATTTGCAAGGGTCCAAGACCTAGTGTGGATGCATAAAATTCCTCACAACACTAGATTAAGACCTTGATTAGTCATTTTAATCATGAATTAATCCATATCAAGCAAAGGGTCCATTTTTCTATGACACAATCACATAGCGTCCCTCTATGCTTTGATACAACAAAATTACATAGATACAAAATTATCATCCCTTTATGCTTTGATACAAAAACATTCTACATCTATTTACATTTTGTCAATACATTTCCAATGTTGCACCATTTTAACCCAGAAGTGAGGATTCCTTAAGATATTTCATAATCCTCTTTACAAAAATACCCAAAATATTCTTCAGATTCTACTTCCATGTGCATGCGTACCAACAAGCCATTTATGCTAGCCATTACTCGTGTCCTTTTCCATATTGTATTTTGGACAAAAATGAGACAAAATTGAAACTGATATGAAATATTATAATATCTCAACCTCCATCATATCTAATTGTTAATATTCACCATGGCCTTCATCTGACTAGACAGTAACCTGCTCATGACCTTCACCAACTTGCATTTCACCAGAATTATTAAGTTCCATTTGAATAAAAACTAAATTATGCTCACCACTTTCAACCTCATGTAGAGGTTCATCATTAAGATTGAAATGATTAGAAAATTGCACTCTAAACAACTGGAAATGACTAACCCCAGTTTGTACATTTACCTCTATCATTTCACGTGCAAAACTGCTTTCTACTTCATCTTCATATTCACCCGCAACCTGACTGAAATTGTTCACATTCGGTTGCACTTGTTCTTAACAATTAGCAGGTAAAGGAAAATCATGATCATGCGTAAGTAGCACTAGAATAGCATGGAATTTTACTTTTACCTTGTCAACAAATTCTGGTGCAAACCCAAAATTATAATTTCTGAGCATATTTAACATAAAACTTGAATTTTGATATGAAAAAGTCTTATTGATAGCAATATATAACTTTTGGAACTCTACCTTATGAAGAAGGAAATTCCTTAGAAACAAACCTCCTACATACCCATGCCCTTTCCAGAAATCATACCTTTGACAGGCTTTTTGAAGAATATCATTTTGTAAATAAACCTCATTCACAACTTTACCTCTGATAAACTCCACCATACTAAAGTCTTGTAGCAGGTCCATAAGATTTGATATAAAAATGGATAGCAATCGAGAAGGATATATTAACCTCTTTTCTTCCGGCTCTAGTATTTCCTTTCCTACAACCCTTTTGATGTGCTTTATGAAGATTATGTAGTGATCTTTAAAAGCCAAATGCATTTGTGCATCTCCAAATTCCTTTGATACTAGCAATTCCTAGTCATTGACTAGTATGAAGATTCTATAATTCCTCGGATAAAACTCCATTTTCCTTCTTGCACTTGCTGGAAAAAAAATCTTAGGAATACTAAGCTCTCCACTACTAGAGCTTGATGAAAACATAAGCAATATTTTGGGGACTTTCTTCCTAGCCCCAACTTCGTTTACAAAATTTTGAGAAACAATCATGATTAGTTTACTTCTCATGCCTTTACTAGAAAATCTCTACAAATCCTACGCACCTTGTACTCATGTACCACAAGGAGTTAGTTATCTGCTTTTGAGAAGCAACTTATAATTAAATTGTGCTAACTTATAATGAATGATTCTCAATAAGCATAATAACATTAGCTATAAAGACCTTATCTAAATTTAGATAAAAATCGTATAACTTTTAAAAATAATTTCATTCCAGATTGTACCGTCATGATAATTCAAGCTCTGAGCTCGCACATTTTGAAATATTGTGCGGCATCATATTCTTAACACCTGTACACCTGCACATATCAAAATTGTTAATGCAATCATGTACCATGCAATCCTTACAAGGATAACATCATAATATTTTGATTTCCTTTAAGTATTAAAAGGCATAATCTTTTTAGCCTCATTTCCAAAAAATTGAGAGGTACATTTTGCAACAAAACTCGCACACAATTATTGAAGCTCATTTGGATGCAAACAGAACACACAACCTTGAGATAGCTCCAACGATACCACATTGTACCACAAACTGTACTAGTATCTTAACATTGGTACTGACCCACCACCTTATGCATGTGCTGATGCAATTTCTTATAAAACAAATAAATACAATCGTGATAGGTTTCTTTTTAATTTGGAAAGATCTGGACCTAACACACATGTAATTTCCAATTACATGTGTGCTATTAGATAATCAATATATTGATATTTCCATATTTTATATGGATATGTTCAGAAATAACACATATGTAATTATCAATTACACAAGCATTTCCACTACTAGAGCTTGACGAAAACATAAGTGATATTTTGGGTACTTTCTTCCTGGCCCTAGCTTTGTTTATAAAATTTTGAGAAACAATCATGATTAGTTTAATTCTTATGCCTTTACTGGCAAATCTCTACAAATCCTGCGCACCTTGTACTCATGTACCACAAGGAGTTAGTTATCTGCTTTTGAGAAGCAACTTATAACTAAATTGTACTAACTTATAATGAATGATTCTCAATAAGCATAATAACATTAGCTATAAAGACCTTATCTAAATTTAGATAAAAATCATATAGCTTTTAAAAATCATTTCATTTCAGATTGTACCATCATGATAATTCAAGCTCTGAGCTCACACATTTTGAAATATTGTGTGACATCATATTCTTAACACCTGTACACCTGCATAGATCAAAATTGTTAATACAATCTTGTACTGTGCAATCCTTACAAGGATAACATCATAATATTTTGATTTCCTTTAAGTATTAAAAGGCATAATCTTTTCGGCCTCATTTTCGAAAACCTGAGAGGTACATTTTGCAAAAAAACTCGCACACAATTATTGAATCCCATCTAGATGCAAATAGAACACACAACCTTGAGATAACTCCAATGGTACCACATTGTACCACAAACTGTACTAGTATCTTAACATTGGTACTGACCCACCACCTTATGCATGTGCTGATGCAATTCCTTATAACACAAATAAATACAATCATGACAAGTTTCTTTTTTATTTGGAAAGATCTGGACCCAACACACATGCAATTTCCAATTACACGTGTGCTATTAGATAATCAATATATTGATATTTCCATATTTTATATAAATTTGTTCATAAATAACATATATGTAATTATCAATTACACAAGAATTTCCATAACCATAGGAGCAAATTCATATACATATGCTTGAATTTGTAACTACGAATTACACATGCGTAATTAGATCACCAAGTAAATATTTTCCATAGTTCTAGCCAACATCAAAACACACTTGTAATTGTCAATTACACATGTGTTACCAGATCATCTCATGCTTGTATAGAATATTTGTCACACCATATGCATATTATTATAAGAAATGACATGCAGTTGATTATTAGATGTTGCACCACACCTCAATGATTGAAGAGAAATTACTAACATTCCTCTTTCATTAGTAAAGCTTCTAATATAGGATGCATCTTCCCAAGTTCAGCCACATGAGTAACTATTTCATCTACTTGATCACACCCATAGTTTTCCATGTTGGAAATAGGATGTCATTTAATTGCAAATCCTAAACATTAATTATTTCATGTATCTCCTAGATTCTTGGAATGTGTTCAACAACACTAAGATTAGGATGAGATTAATTATTTGGATGAAATAAATCATGAAATTGACATTTGTAGTTATTCCTAAATAATAGGAGCATGTGGGTGCACACATGGTAAGGTGAAACTCACCTTGTGTTCAATTAACTATACGAGTAACAGTTAACACTTCTGAATGCATGTAAAGATCCTAGGAGTTAGGATTTGATGTTTGCATGCTTGAAGTTCAGTTAAGTTCAGTTCAGATCATTTCAATTCAGTTTAATTTAGAATCAGTTTAGTTCAATTTAGAATCAGTTTAGTTTAGTTTAGTTCAGTTCAATTCAATTCAATTCAATTTAGTTCATCATGGTTGTTGTTGCTAGTGTTGTTAACTTAGTTAACTTAGAAATGCATGGCTAATAACATTGAATTGTGACAGATAACAAGGACTACCTCTAGTTAATAGGGGATGACCATTCTTTGGGAATGGTGTTGAGTAAATGTTTCAGTTAACTAGAAATCACTTGGAGCCAACTTGGGCACCCAAGATGCTTTCTTGGATTTACCTCTCTTGCATGATAAGATATTTTTGAAGGCTCAGTTAAGTAGGATTACTTATGGGTGCCAACTTTGAGGAAGAGCTTTGGAATTATCACCAAAGTGAAGGATAAGTTGTAGCTTCAGTTTGGGATCCCAAATGCATGAAGCACATGTTGTAAGCTTTAGTCTTCATAGAATAACTCAACTTGAAGCAATATGGTGTACCTTTTCAAGGGCTTGAGCTTGTGCATTGTAATTATCACCATTTGGAGATTACAAGGTTGCATATTGTCTCTATATCTCATTCAAGTTGAAGAGAGTTTTCATAATTGTTATTTGCAGGTGTGAAGAAGATTGGTAAAGACAGAAGAAGCATTCTCAAGCAAGAATTAGAGCTATTGTAATTTAGAGATTGAATAATAGAATAATTCTTGGTGGAGTTTTTTCCCGAAAGGGTTTCTCCACATACATCTTGTGTAATCTTTCTAATATCCTGTCTAGTTCTTCTATCAACTTCTCTCTTCATTCTACAATAGTAAAATGAATTAATCAAGATAATCACCCACAAAGAATATATGTAACAAAGAAAGACTTACTTAGATCAGCAATATTAAAGTTTTACAGAGTATTAAGCTAAGAAAACACCTCATTTTTCAACATGCCAAAAAATTAGCCACCATACTTCCTTCTCTATATGTGTGCAAAATTTGATAGTTACCTACTTTATCAAGCAAAGACCAAATCTGTTTAACAATATACTCCAATTTCCAATTCTGAATCTTGCGATCTCTACATGCATTGAGTAAAATTAAGGAATCTCCTTCAACTTGGATCAGAGGAAGTTTAAAACTATGAAGTAATTTCAAGCCTTGCAAAAGAGCTTGAACCTCAAAGAACATTGTTAGTTCCAGATACTAGTTTGAAAGATTTGGCACACAAAACTATTCCTTTATGATCTCTTATAATGATCCCTGCTCCAGACAAACCTGAATTTCCCCTAGAAGCTCCATCAATGTTTAGCTTGAAAGTGCCAGATGGAAGGGGTAACCAAACAATGGAAGCTTTGTCCACTTTTGTATATGCTGATGGAGATTTCCTTTGAAAGGAAAAGAAAAATATTTCCAAGTAGACAACATGCTTGAATCCCATTTAGTGAAGAGTGAACCTACATGTTTTACTTTATACACATATGCATTTGTTGTTTCAAATATAGACCTTTCCAATAATAACAACATCTAATCAATATTCAACTTCTCTTTCCTAAAGATGCATCTATTTCTTGCCCACCAAATAGCCCATAGCACAAAGGATGGAATAATACTCCATATACTTGAAAAAAATGAAGATTTATACAAGTGTGTCCAACTAGTAAATAGCTTCCAAATAGTGTTTGGAAAAACTGTCACCCATTTCATTTTACTAATCACAAACATCCAACAAATTTGTGGTACTGGACACAAAAGAAAAAGATGATTAATGTCTTCCAATTCTTCATCACAAAGCACACATTTGAAAGGAACAACTATCCTTAGCTTTGCTAACTTATCACTGGTAAGAATTTTATTTTGTATTGCTAACCAAGAGAAACAACCTGCTTTAGGCAAGACTTGTGAATTCCAACAAAACTTATATGCTCTTTGATTTGTTATTTGAGGAGCTTGAGAAATTGATTTATACCCCTCTTTAATTGTATAGAAACTTGTTGTTTCTTTTCACCAAATTAATCTATCTAGTTTGGATGAGAAATAAACCATTATTTCTTACAAAATAGATGAGACCTGGACTTTATGATTATCATCTATTAGCTCATTAGAAAAATATTTCCATTGGACTTTACCCATCAATACATCCACATGTTGGACATAATCTTTTACTTTTGGTCCCCAATTTTGGGATATTATAGATACATAATTTCCAAAATTATAATCTACAGCTAAATTCTAATAACCATTCCATGAGTCTTTCCAAAATAAGGCTTGATTACCATCATTAACTTCCCAAGTAAAATATGGTAAAATAAATTTTCTACAAGAGACTAAGAAGTTCCACATTGTTGATCCTAGAGGTGGGTTTGCCACTGTCAAAATTCTAGATGGACACTGGTTATCCAAATATTTACTCTGCATGAGATGCCACCATTTTGTAAAGGGTTTTACAAACATTCGCCAAACCATTTTGGCTCCTAATGCTTGGTTCCTTTGTAACAAGTTATGAAGGACTACTCCTCCTTTTAACTTCTCTAAGCACATTGTTTCTAGAGATATCAAAGGAATTTTCTTTTTTCTATCCAAATTTCCAGACCATAGAAACTCTCTAATCAACTTTTGAATTTGAAAAATGATAGATTTTGGAGCTTTTAAAACTACCAAATAGTAGTTTGGAATTGAAGAGAGCACAAATTTTACTAATAAGATTCTTCCTACTAAGGATAACCATCTCCCTTTCCATGACAATATTTTAGATTGAATACTTTGGATGATTTTTTGCCAATAAGTAGTTTTATTCTAACCTGGAAAAAATGGAATCCCAAGATATTTACATGGTAACTGGGCTTGCTGAAAATCAAATAATCTCACTAAACGGTTCTTGATGGAAGATTTTGTATTAAATATTAAGAATTTCCTTCATTTATTTTTTGCCCTGAAGCTCTAGTATACTTATCCAATAAAGACTTAATATGCAAAGCTTCAGACATTGTAGCTTTACCAAAAAGCAAAGTGTCATCGACAAAAAGGGAGTGGGTTACTGATATATTAGTATTTGGGATTAAAACACCTTGAACAAGCCCTTGCTCATGAACTTTATGAAAATGTTTTCTCAACACTTCAGCTAAAATGATAAATAAAAAAAGGAGACAAAGGATCCCCTTGACAGACCCCTTGAGTAGATCCAAAAAACCCAACTGCTGATCCATTTAATAACACAAAAAATTTGGCACTTGATGAACATGCCATTACCCACTTACACCACTTATGAGAAAAACCAAACTTCAATAGCACCTGTTTCAAAAAATACCAATCAACTCTATCATAAGCCTTCTGCATATCAAGCTTAATAACCATGGAAGATATTTTGTTTACACCTATGGAATGCAATGTTTCATGAGCAACAATTGCTCTTTCTAGTGTTTCTCTGCCAAGAACAAACCCACCCTATTCCTCAGAAATGATTGATGACACTAGAGGATATAAACGAAGATAAATGGCCTTTGTAAAGATTTTATATATTCTATTGCAAAGGGAAATAGGCCAAAAATCTAAAAAAGTATTTGGTGAACTAATTTTTTGGGATAATTGCAATATTAGTAACATTGAACTTTTTCAACATACCTCCTGATTTTCTTGATTCCTCCAATGCATTTAAAATTTCTACTCTAATGAAATCCCAACACTTTTGATAAAAAATGGCTGTGAAACCATCAGGTCCTGGAGCTTTATCAGGAGCCATGGAGAAAACCACATCTTTTACTTCATTAAGAGAAAAAGGAGACATCAACCTTACATTATCTTCAAGAGATACCAACTTTGGAATATCCTGAAGAATCTCTTCTCTCTCCCTTGCTAAATTAACATATCCATTGTTATTTGCAGTTAATAAGGTAGAATTTTTTTTTACTCCTTCATTCCTAATCTCTTCCTCATTAGTAAGAAAAACCCCTGACTCAGTATCTTGGATTGAGAAAATTGAGCATTTGGATTTTTTAATTTGGGATGATATGTGGAAAATTTTGTATTCCTATCACCATCTTTCAACCATAACTCTCTTTATTTATGTCTCCAATAAACTTCCTCTCTCAGTAACAACTCTTTCCATTCCTCTTGCAACTTACTTTGTTCCTGAAATAATACACTGTCTAGACCATTAGCAATAATTTTGTCATTTACCTCTGATAACCTTTTATAAATCAAATCTTTATGCTCAAAAACATTCTTAAAAACATGTTGATTCCAACTTTTTAACTATTGTTTAACATGATCCAACTTCTTACTCAACTGAAACATTCTAGAACCTTAAAAAAATGGTGCACTCAACCACCATTGCTTTATCAAAGAAACAAGATTAGGATGCCTAAAGCACATTGCCTCAAATTTGAAAGATGATTGAAATTTAGATTTTTCCTTTTTTGCTATCAAATTTAAGGAAATAGCAAAATGATTTGAGGCAACAAAAGGTAATATTTCATATGTTAAATCAAAATCACTTAGAACCTAGTTTGAAGAAGTTAAGAACCTATCCAACCTTTCTGCTATTTGAAGGAAATCTTTCCTTCTATTTGTCCAAGTAAATCCTCCATTTTGTGGAATTACATCCATTAAAGCATTATCTTGGATAAAAGCAGCAAAGTCCTCCATATCTTTGTTTGGAGGACATATGCCCCCTTTCTTCTCTAATAAATTTGTAATTGCATTGAAATCACCTGCAAGAACAATTTTTTCTTGCCCCACCCCATCTATCTTTAGTTTCAAAGTTTCCCACAACAACTTCTTACCAATTGTACTATTAGGACCATAAACATTGAGCAACCAAAAAGTTAAGTCAAAATGAGTAATTTTCATTAGCTGCCAATTATGATCAAAAGAAACATTACTAATGCATATTTTTTTTGCATTCCAAAGTGTAATCAAACCTCTTGAAGCTCCCTGAGATGGTGAATGAGAAGCTTTCCATTTGTTCCACTTCTTAGAAATAGCTTGAAAAGACTCATTTGAAGTTTTGGTTTCTTGAAGAACAACAATATTAGCCCCACAAGCATCTACTTGTTGCTTGATTTGGGCCCTTTTGTCAGAAACATTTATGCCTCTGACATTCCAAGATATTAGCTTCATTGCAACTTGGGAGAGCAACAAGCTCTCCTTGGTCTTTTTTGTTTCAAATCTACTCCCATTTTACCATCTAAAGTTGATTGTAAGCCTGTTGCTACTTCTTCTTGTAGCTTAATAGCTAAAGAATTCTTGCCCCTTTTGGCAGGTGACTTTTTGCTTAAGGGAGGAGACAAAGGAGATTGAGATATTGATAAGGAACCTATCTCATTGGATACCTCCCCTTCCCCAAAAACCTTATAAGCAATATCATCAATCATTTTCTCTCCTACAAATACTAAAGCTTCATCAACAAACTTCTCAAACTCCATCTCAGAAGGCATACTAGAGGAATAGTCACTAGGGCCAAGTAAGGCTGGTTGAGAATGCAAAATGCAATTAGCAACTTCATCTTGGCCATCAAATATCTTTAATCTTTTTTCACATTGATCTGAAAGACCAATTGTTAACATTGAAGCACACTGATTCAATTGTTGAAAACTATCAAAAGTGATTAGAGGACTGAAGATATTGAGAGAGTGACAAAATATTTTCATGGGAGACAACAAAAGATTCACTGATCCACATAAAAAAGAAACCACCAAAGGTCTTTTAGAAGAACCAGAAACCTTGACAAATAGTCCTCCACTATTATAGTGAAGAATTTTTTTTTTTGATTGTAAATGATCTCTATCATGGATACATTCTAACTAATTAGAATAAATAGCTTGAACACCTTGGGCTTCCCTCAATGAGGGAAAGCTACCATAAGAATCCCCAACTGAATGCAATACAAAAGCTTCTTGTGAACTTAGACTAGTGATGGATTGACACCACTTAAAACAAATATCAAATACCTTAGAAACAAAAGGCAAATCAGATGTTTTGCAACGAACCCTTATCAAAAGATATGATAGGCACAATCACCAAGTCATTCAGATAATTAACCAAACTCAAATCCTTCAACTCCAAGCACTTTTGTGAAGTATGAATAGGGAAATGGCAAAGAAAACATGTTTATTTAGGATCCTAAAAAAAAACCTTATGTTTCCATAAGCCATAAATAGACTTGATATTAACAACTATTGGTAGGATTTTAGAAACATCAATAAGAACACAAAGCCTAACTGGTAATGATGGATTAGAGAAAAAATGCAAATCTTGATTCAAAAAAATCCCCAACTAATTACCAAGAACCTCAATAATGCTCAATTCTTTGAACTCCAAAGGTAACCCTTGCAACTGAACCCAAAATGGAATGAATTTAACCCTAATATGAGAAGGACAAATATTTGGAGTACATAATGTTGTGAATAAACCATCACCCTCACAAATCCAAGCTTTTTTTCTATAAAAAACATTCCTATAATCTTTATCAAAAAATATTACTAAAAAGAAACCTTCCCCCTTGTCTAAATAAAAAACTTGGTTAGATCCTTTCCAAGTTTGAAAAACCCAACATTTCAAAAAATCAAGATTTGGAGTAAAATTCTGAAACTTACAAATGAGAGCCACATCCTTGAGATCATCAATCTACGACTAAAGGATGGCATGAGGTAAAGTAACACTAACTTGATCACTCCCCATATTTTACTTCAAAATCCACTTCTTACCTTTAAACCCCATTTCTTTATTCTTACCTTGCAAATAAGATTGAGACAAAACCCTCCACTCGACACCATGAGAGGCATTAATACTTGGACCCAGGCGGTCCTCCTTAGAAACAAAGATGTCATTTGGAAAAGTAAGAGGGGATCTCACTGGACCAGCGAATTTGGGGCGAAAAATAGGAATGGAATTCAGAAAAGTGTTTGGACAAGAAGGGGATGGTTTTGGAATGAAGGGAGCCCCAAAAGAAAAACAACCAGAATCCACATCTACCCACGAGCGAGGAAAACTTGAAGAATTGGAAAAATATTCCACTTTAGAGGCACAAATGTCAAAGGGTGGTTGCTTCTCCCTAATAAGAGACTTAGTAGCATGCATTGTGCTCCAAAAAATTCTTATTGGGGAGAGTAAGAGCTTGTGGATCATAAATCCAAATCCCATTATGAAAAAAAACACTTGGAAATCCCTTAGCACCATTAAACTTGGGGGAATTTTTTTTTTGGTCCTTCAAGAAACATTTCCAAAGTAACCCAAAGCTAATCTATCAGAATCAACACCCTCATCCTTGGGAAAACTAGACAGTGATGGTCATCGTGTCCCATAAAAACCCTCAACCTTCACATAATGGGTAGAAAATTTTGAATAGTTACTGTTAACGACAAAATGCGAGCTCTGTTTATATGAAGTGTGTGTTTGAGCTTTGACATACATTAATTGTTTGTTTAGTGTGTTTTGGAATTCACAAGTTTTGAACTATACATTTGAACATTGATTTACTTATTGTTTATGAATGAGTTTGAATATTGGCATTGACTTATATTTGATCCATTTTGACATTTACTTTGGATGTTTAAAATTTGACACTTTAACATTCAATTTGCTTGCATTTATTGTTTTATATGCAGTGTGTGTTTGAGCTTTGGCATACATTAATTTTTTGTTTGAAGTGACTTTCAAAAGTGTTTAATTAGTATGTTTTAGCATCGACTAGTTGTGAAGTGTGCATTTGAATATTGATTTACTTATTATTTATTTAAGCATGGGTTTGAATTTTTCATATTTATTTATATTTGACCTCCATTTTGAAATTTACTTTGCTTTGATTTAGTTATTTCTTGATGCATGCAGGCATGCATGGATAATACTTGAGAGAAATATTTACATTTCGGTATTTTTATGCTTTATTTTAGAGTAGATGCTTTATATTTTCAGAAAATGTTCTAAAATTGAGGAATACATGGAGTTTTATTATAAATCTTTCATTTCCATGAAGTTGTTGAATGCTTAATGCTAAATCTTCTTGAATATATGCAAGTAGTTTGAATTTCATGAAATTTTATTCAAATATTTGATTTCATGAAGTTGTTAAGTGACATGTGAATGATCATACTTAGATTATGTTTCAATCTTTCAAATAGCAGCCAATTGGTGATTACCATAGGCCCCTCATGTTTAATAGTAATTTACACAACAAACCTTGAGTGAACCTAGTGTATCAAGACTTGACATTGATGAGCCCTGGGATCGAGCTGAGATTACCTTATATTTAGGGTTTTCTAGTGGATCTTTCAAGAAAGGTAGGTTCTTGTGGTCCTATGTGAGAATTTATCTACTTTTTGGTGTGTGTGTGTGTACAACATCTATGTCAAAAGTTAGGTTTACTGTTCAAATAGAGTTTAATTAATGTTCAATTAGGGTATAATTAGGGCTCAATTTTAATTATGTTCAATTATGGTTATGGTTAAATTAGGGTTACGATTATTGCTCAAATAGGGTTCAATTAGTGTTCAAATAGGGTTATAATTCAATAATAGTTAAGATATAATTGAATTAGTGTTGAATTATAGTTCAATTACGATTCATATAGGGTTCAATTAGGGTTTAGGTTTGGTTCAATTGCAATTCAATTAGATTTAGGGTTAGAGTTCAATTAAGATTCTATTAGAGTTAAATTAGGGTTAGGGTTCAATTAGGATCTAATTATAGTTTAATTAGGATTAAGGTTTAATTATGGTTGCAATTACAATCAAGGTTAGGGTTCATTTAGAGTTATTATTCAATTAAGATTTAATTAACATAAAATTAGGATTCAAGTAGGGTTAAATTAGGGTTATGGTTCAATTCTAGGGCTACAATAATGGTTGATTTAGGTTAGGTTTCACTTACAATTTGAAAAGGGTTAAAATTAAGGTTAGGATTTGGGTTCACTTATGGTTCAAAAAGGGTGATGATTAGGGTGAGGGTTCAATTAGTATTCAATTAAGGTTCATTTATAATTCAATTTTGATTAAATTAAGATTATGGTTAAGGTTCAATTAGGATTCAATTAGGGTTCAATTATGGTTCTATTCAGGTTATGATTATGGTTAGGGTTAGGGTTTAATTATGATTAAATACTTGGGTTAGAGTACAATTAGGATTTAAATAGGTTTGGGGTTGAATTAGGATGAGGGCTAAATTATCCTTCAATTAGGTTTAGTACTAGCACTTGCACCAATGAGGTGCAATGCTTACGCTGATAGGTTGATATACTTAGGTATTTTTTATTAGCAACAAAATGGAGAAGAAATGTGCATGACTGCTATTTTGGGGAATGTGTGGATTCAGTGAGAATGTCGAGAAAAGAAAAAAAGGAAAACACTTGCGTCAGACTAGAGGAGATCTCGATGGGGTTCCCCCACGTAATAGCCTATCAACTAAATATAATTGTTTTAGTACTAAAGTACCAAATGAAAATGAAGGGTAATTTCAAAGACCTTACAAATGGCATAAGGGTACAAAAAAACTAGATATTTCAATGACTTTATAATTTGTTTGTTGCATTTTTTTTATTTCGTTAATTGAACTCTTCCTAAAAGATACAAAAGCTTTTTCATAGGTAAACAATATGCAAATATAGTGTTTGAAGAAAATAACTTAAGTAAAATGGGAACATTTATGGGTTACAAGCTAAAATAAAACATAAAAATGGCACCATGATTGCAATCCTGAAAAACCCAAAGCTATATCAAGTACCCTCTTGGCATTTGAAGTTTAGAAAAAATTAGTGATAAGGTTCATATTGAATATCACCTACCTTTTCATCACTGCTTGTGGCACCAACAACATGACAACCATTAATTTTAGCAAGCTACCCAACAACAACCCCCACTGCACCTGCTGTTGTAGAAACAAATACTTGTTCTCTAGGCTTAGGTTCTCCAATATTCATCAGCCCAATGTATGTTGTCAACCCAGAAGAACCTATTCTCACCAAAACAAAAATTATAAATCCCCATAAACCCCATACAATTTTATTCCCAACTCAGAGGCAGTGATATAACTTACCTAGAAGCCCCAAGTAATGGGGCAATGGAACCACATCAACATGAATGAATAAGAGGATTCCAAAGAGTATCATTCTTGTTGCTTCTAAATCCTACAAAGGGTGTGCCAAGGGCCTTCAATCTCTTATCTTTTCTTGATTCAATTCTACCAATCTACAAGGAGGCTATTTGTGAGTTGGATGAAACATCTCTTGTATTAGACCTTGAGGCTCATCAATTAGAGGATATCTTTGTGATTGGATTTGATATTATCCATGAATTGGAATACATGTTGATGCTCTTTTGAGATGCTTAGCTTATCCAAGTGGGGATTACGATATAGTAGATTCAACCTTACAATTTTGGTGTGGCCTTGCTGGTTATATTTTAGGAATAGATTTTGAAGGGAGCCACAAACAAATGGCTTAAAATATATTTTTCCCCATGTTCACAACATTACTTGATGTTATTTTGCTTCATTCTTAGTTGTTTGGTGGAGCATGGAGCTCATCAGAAGCTTCAATTCCATGGCAAGATGTAGAAGCAACAGTTTTGTGCTTAATGTAGTGGCAAAAGAAATTACCAACCATGTTTCTAGAATAAGATGCAAGGGCACAACCAAAATATCTCTCTTCAAGTCTAGATGATGAGAAAACATCAACAGATAGAGATGACTTTGTTTCAGAGAGGAGTACAACTTTAAGTAAGTACTTCCATACAACTGCAATGCATTGGGAGAGTTAGCTACACCATTATCCAACACACATTCACATTGTAGTGACATAGAAACTTCCAAATTATCTGAAATAGTATTCCCTGGTGCATGTATCCCAAATTTGTGGAGTCTACAAACTAAGAACTGAACTACTATACCTTCAATTACCTATTTCCCAATTAGCTGACTTAGATGTTGATGTGTCAAGCATTCTTGCAAGTTGCGAAATTAGTAGAAGATCTACAAAGTGACTCTATTGAAATTCAAAGGGAAGCTACAGGAGGGCTATGCCTTCTT
>VDFB02380395.1:0-69225 GCA_007258455.2 Sequoia sempervirens | reverse complement strand
TTATCAAATAGTTCACTACCTTTCTGCTATGGCTAAAAGCCTAAAACAAGCGATTTTGAACAAGCTATGGATGCTTGGAAAAAATCTATCAAAGCATAATAGTAAGCAATAGCATAGAGAAGGTAGTGAGCTAGTTGAAAAATTGCCTCAAAGAAATGCGGTCTCATTGTGATGGGATGCCATGACAATCCATAGCAATTTGCTTTTCATGCCATTCCATCACCATGAGATCACATTTCTTTGAGACATTTTTTCAAACAGTTCACTACCTTGTCTATGCTACCACATTTTTCATACATGTCTACCAAAGCATTTTATCTAACAATTCACTGTCTTGCTGCTATGGCTAAAAGCCTAAAACAAGTATTTTCGAACAAGCTATGGATGCTTGGAAAAAATCTATCAAAGCATAATAGTAAGCAACAAGCTATGGTCTCATGATTTTTTTTCATGCAAAAATCAGCGTGATTTTATTCAAATTTTTTTGCTGGGTATAATGCATTTTTTTGGAAATTTTTCTGTTTAAAATGGGAAAAAACATTGACCAAAAGGTCAAAGATTTTTTCAAAAAATTGGGGAAAAAATCGTCCAGCTTGCAGATTTTTTAAAAATCAGGATTAATCGGGATTTTTTGCAGATTTTTTGCAGATTTCTGCTTCTATACTTTTACTTTTACCATTTATGGTCCTTCATTAAAATACATAAACTTCTCTATATTGATGAATACTTCTATGTCAATGAAAAATAATTAGATGAACACCCCCATTGTTGTTGGGATCTCCTCTGCCATCCTGGGGAATCAGATACAGGGATAAATTTGATGGTTGTATGGATGTATCTATGCATTTTTATCTTATTAAGAGGGATAAACGCTTTTGACCTGGAGCTATGAACCAGTGATGTCACAAATGGGGGAGCTCATCCCCATTATAAATTCTCAACAATTAGGGTTTGAGCCTTGAACCTTGATGGCAAGAATAACAACACAACGACTTAACCATCACACCATGCCACTATTGACTATGCATTTTTGTCTTAAAATACAAAGAAAAACTGTTATTTCATTAAGGAAAACTGTTATCTCACTAAGGGACCATTTTTGGCAGACCGTTGGATCTCTTTAAGGATTGCAGTACCAATATGTGTGTATGCATGTATCAAAACGTAAATTTGATGGTTGTATGACCATATTTTGGCATTTTTACTGTAAAATACAGTCAAAATTTTAGGAAAAAATTATCACATAAAGGGAAGATTTTGGAAAGACCATATATATAAATAGTCGTATATAAATGGCCATTGGATCTCTTTAAGGATTGCAGCACCCAATATGTGTATGTATGTATGTATGTATGTATCAAAACCTAAATTTGATGGTTGTATGACCATAATTTGGCATTTTTACTATAAAATACAGTCAAAATTTTAGGAAAACTTTATCACATAAAGGGGAGATTTTGGACAAACCATATATATAAATGGCCATTGGATCTCTTTAAGGATTGCAGTACCCAATATGTGTATGTATGTATGTATGTATCAAAACCTAAATTTGACGGTTGTATGACCATATTTTGGCATTTTTACTATAAAATACAGTCAAAATTTTAGGAAAACTTTATCACATAAAGGGGAGATTTTGGACAAACCACATATATATATGTGTGTGTGTGTGTATATGTATATATAAGTATATGTATATATACATACATATAAGTATATGTATGTATATATGTATATACATACATATGTATATGTATGAATATATGTATACATATAGCATATACATATATGTATATATATACATATATATGGTATATACACATATATATGTATATACATATACATATACACACACACATATATATATATATATATATATATATATATATATATATGCCTTAGTATTTGAGGGAAGCTTCAAGTGAATAACTGTCATAAAAAATTGCTCAACAAGCATTGTCGATTGTCAAATTTACACTTTATATATATATATATATATATATATATATATAAGATATGCCTTAGCATTTGAAGGCAACTTCAAGTGAATAACTATCATAAAAAAATTGCTCGACAAGAATTGTCGATTATATATATATATATATTTTCTTTCGTTCTTCATCAACTTTTCGTTTTGCTTCATCAGCCAAGACAAGTTGGTGTGCTACTTCCAGCTTTTGATGGCTTTGTTGCTCTTCGCATTTTGTTGCTTCTCTATGAACTTTGGCAGCATCAAGCAAATGTTTACAGTAGTCAACATGCAACTCTATCTTCTTCTCATCAAAGTCATGTGTATGAGGGCTTGCCACAGTTGACAGTTGGCTGAACACATGGAGTGCATTCATTAATTCTAACACTGCTTGATGAACCTCATCAAAAGTACGTTTTTGCTTTTGAAGTGTTGAAGTTGAAAACTTCTGCATTGCAACGCCAACATCAAAGCGTAACATGTAATTTGAGGGCGCCAAATGTACTGCTCTTAATAATGTTCTTTTACAATCTTGCCACTGTTCTGCTTCATAATGTGTTTGAGCTAAATATAATAAAATTTGGGTGTTAGTGCCAGAAGAGAATTTCCTTAAACAATTTTGATACATTTTTACTGCAAGCGCAAACTATCCTTGTGCAAACTAAACATGTGCTAAATTTACCCACACATCAAGCATCTGAACAAAGATGTTTCCTGTAGCAGCTTTTTGTACCTGTGTAAAAATTTCCTTTGCAATATCAAATTGACCCCTTTCGGCTAGCACAATGCCTGCCCCATATGCAGCATTAACATTTCCTAGTCTCTGTGCCAACACTTTACAATACAATTCTCTAGCCTTCTCAATATGTGTTGCCTCGTTCTTTGAATCCCTCCTCCCATTGTGAAAAGCTACAAAATAATTCCAATTTCCAATTGAAATGTCAACATAAGAATTCTTCGCATCTGATTCACTTTGTGCAGATTTAATTATTTCTTTTTCTTTAAGCCAGTCATCTATTTTCAATTCCATGTTGCCAAGCATACATAAAGCATTTGATGAGTTTTATCCACCTTAAGTGCATCCCCAATCAATTCTAGGCTTAGTTGGATCTCATTCTGAGCCTGAGCCATGGCTGTAAGACGTAGATATGCATCCACATAATCAAGAAACTTGAACAATATTAACCTATATAAAAGATTTTCTTTTTCAGTATCATGTAGCGATTCAAACAACCTAGCAAGACTAAATAGTGTTGTGACTTTATCCCATGGTAACTCAAGTGAAACACCACCTTCTTCTAGTTGATGGAAGAAAAAACTGTAGAATTGGCATTGGGGCTTTTATTTATGAATCCAACCCAAATGCCATTTCCTAATGTCTCCATAAAAGTTTGTTGAGCCGACCTTAGTTCATCACGCTCAAAATCAGAGTTGGAAAACTCGTCAAAAACTCGCGAGTTTTTTTTTGAAACGAGTAATTGCGAGAAGAACTCGCCAAAAAAACTCGCCGTTTTTTGTGAAAAACTCGTCGACTTTTTGGCGAGTTTTTCACAAAAAATCCGCGAGTTTTTAAAAAAAACTTGCGCGATCAGGCTATGAGGTCCGCCGGCGCCCAAAAAGTCATTGCATTTGGTTTTTTTGAGTTTCTTTCACTCTTGGCAGAGCAAAAAAGGAGTTTAGAGCATTTTGCACCATTTTTTAGTGATTTTACGTTGAGGAGACGAGATTTGAAGGAGGATTTCATCGGATTTCAAAGGCAAATTGGATTTCCAGGTAGGTTTTCTGTTTTTGCTTGTTCTTTCTTTTTTATTTATTTTTCTTCATTTTTGTTGATTGTATGTTTAAAAAACATCATGAATGAATTGTAAAATAGATTTAAATACATTTATATTGTTGAAAAGAAGATTTAGATTCATCAAAACAAGAATTTGTGACACTTTTTTTCTGATTTTTTCTCATATTTTGCTGATTTTTCATTTTTTTGATATTTTTTTCAAACCCTAGTTTGTTTTTTTTAATTTGATTCTTCTTGTTTGTTGAAAACATGTTTAAAATCATATATTAGCTTAATTTGTTTCTAATTTAAAGTAATTTTCTATTTTTTACATTTTTTTGTAACCCTAGTTTATTAATTTCTTTTTTTAATCCAATTTTTTTGATGAAAATGATTAGAATCTTAGATTAGTAATCTATATTGATTTAATCTATATGTTTAGAATCTTAGATTACTAATTTAAATTAATCTATGTTGATTTAATCTAATTTAGCTTGTTTTAAAATTTTCTATAAAAAAACTAACAAGTTGTGCTTTCACTTTTGTGTGTGTACTTGTAGGTTAATTGATAATGGCTTCTCAATCCGCTTCTACCCCTACTCAGCCCCATCCATGCCTACGAGTGGGGAATATGTAGGCACTCGTCCAGCAGGAGCTAGAGATCCTGCTTGGAAATATGCATATGAAGGACCAGAACCTGGAACAGTGTATTGCATTAGGTGTAAAAATGTATACAGTGGAGGCATCAATCGCCTCAAATACCACCTTGCAGGCATCCCTAGACGTGATGCTAAGGAGTGCCTAAACACCAATGATGAAATAAAAAGACAAATGAATGCAATACTTTCTGCTGCAGAAGAAAAAAAGGTGCAAAGAGAAAAGGCAAAAGCGGCAATGCAAGCTGCCATAGCTTCTTCTCAAGGTGCTCCAGTCAACCTTGAGTCACTATCAGATGATGATGATATAGCAGCCAACATAGTGGGATCTCTTCGTGGTCCACGTGTGCGAAGGCAATCGCTGCAACCCGCCACCACCTCCATCCATTCGAGTACCTCTAGTAGACTACCAGGGTCAAGATCAACACCTACAGGCGCAACCACGAGTTCACACATTGGTGATTTTTTTGTGCCTAGAAACACACCTGGTGCACAACCTTCTTTAGAGGCAACTGGGTGGAATAAGGAGGTGCATGAGCATGCAGATATTGTTTGTGCCGATTTTTGGTACTTCAACAACATCCCTTTCAATGTGGCAAGCTCACCTTACTGGCAAAATTTGGTGACCGCATTGACAGTTGCAGGGAAAGGCTACAAGGCACCTTCGCGCAAAGACTTGAGTGGGAGGTTAGTTTATATTCTTTAAGTTTAATTTATGTTTTTTAAGTTTATTTTATGATTAATTTAAGCTATTTTTTTGTTTACAAATTAAAACTGTGTACTTAATTTCACTTTGTACTTGTAGGTTGCTTTCTAATGCAACTGAAAGGGCAAGGGCAGCAATAGAAGAACAAAAAGAAGAATGGAAAAAATATGGCTGCACTATACTTTCTGATGGGTGGACGGATGGAAAAAATCGTACCATCATTAATTTTTTGGTTTCTTGCAAAAATGAGGTGGTGTTCTTGAAATCTGTGGATGCCTCCAGCATAGTAAAAAATGCAGAAAATTTGGCTAGAATGTTGGAGCAAGTGTGCATGGAGGTTGGGCTTGAAAATGTGGTGCAAATCATAACTGACAATGCAGCAGCATACGTGGCAGCAGGAAGAATCCTCCAAGATAAACACTACACAATTTTTTGGACACCATGTGCTGCCCATGTCCTTGACCTTCTTTTGGAGGACATAGGCAAATTAGATTGGGTCACACCGATTGTAGAGGATGGAAGGAGGATCACTAAATATATCTACAATCACCCTTGGGTTCTCAAGCTTGATGAGGGAGCACACCAAAGGGAGAGAATTGGTGAGACCTGGTGTGACAAGGTTTGCAACGGTTTTCTTAACGTTGCAAAGCATTCTTGGTGCTTTGACGACTTTGAAACAAATGTTTGTGAGTCAAGCATGGGTAGACTCACCTTATTCGAAGAAGCCAGAAGGAGAAAGAGTTCAAAACATTGTCTTTGAGCCCCTCTTTGCACAAAGAGCAACAGAGATTGTGAAGGTAACTTCAAAACTTTGAGTTTGAATCTAAATTCAAATTAAACATTTTTCTTGAAGTTAATGTCTTTCATTGTAAATTTGTAAATTACTAAATTGTAACTCTAATCCTTTTTTGCATTTTTAAATTTATATTGTAGGTGTCAGAGCCCTTGGTTAGAGTGCTTCGCTTGGTGGATGGGGATCAAACCCCAATGGCATATCTTTATGAGGCCATGGATAGGGCCAAGGAGGCTATTAAAAGTTATTATAAGGGGGACAGCCTCAAATTTGATCCCATTTGGGAGATTATCGATAGGAGGTGGAACAATCAACTCCACCAACCTATCCATGCAGCAGGGTACTTCTTGAACCCCCGTTTCATCCACTCAGGCACCTATTCAGATCCTACTGGAGAGGTTATGGAGGGCCTCACTACTTGCATGCAGCGGATGACATCCACACCTGATGAGGCAGATTGCATTGTTAATGAATTGCAGAGTTATAGAGAGAAAAGGGGTGCACTCTTCTCTTCAGACCTGGCAAAGAGAGCAGTATCTAGGCTGCCACCAGGTATAAAATTTGAAATTTACAAGTTACAAAAATGAAAAATTGATAATTACAAGTTACAAGTTACAAGTTACAATTTTCTAACTCTTTTTTTGTTTTTTTTGTAGATGTTTGGTGGACACATTGGGGTGGAAAAACCCCAAATCTTCAAAAATTTGCCCTCCGTGTCTTGAGCCAGCCTTGTAGTTCTTCCAATTGTGAGCGCAATTGGAGTTTGTTTGAGGCTATCCACACAAAAAAGAGGAACAAACTCGCCCAAAAATGCCTCAATGACCTTGTTTATGTGCAATATAATCTTCGATTGCGCAAAGAAAGGTAGAAGAAATATCATATGATGATCCAATTGATTTGGATGAGATAGATCCATACAGTGATTGGACAGGGCGAGGGGAGCAGCCTCCATTGTTTACTGAGGATGAGATTTATGATTTAGAGCGACAGGCAATGGAGGAGGGTGGATTTGCATTCTCATTGGACGACCTTGAGGATGACCCTGAGGAGGAGTCATTGCCAGTGCCACCACCAGCAGCTGCAGGAGGATCTACATCCAGGATGGAGGTTGAGGAGCCACAGGCACAGCAGGAGCAGACTCCTACGATTAGACCCTCTTCCGGTCCCTTACTGAGATCTAGACATGGGAAGAGGAAGATGTGATTCATGTGAATTTGTAAAAACTGAAATATATTAATGTTTATGTAGTATTTACTTTTAGTTTTACAAAAACAATTTGCTATTTTCATTTTGTTTCAGACTATTATCATATCAACGCATTGAGCACTCAGCATTCCACATGAGGATGCCATTTTGTATCCAATTTTCTTTCATATCAATCAAATACTGCTTGTTTCTTATATGTACTCATTTATTGACTCATTGGATGCATCTTATCTTTGAATTTTGCAAAAAAAATGCGTTTTTAGTGAAGTTTAAGCAATATTTTAATTTTGAGTTTTGCCAAGTTTTGCGAGTTTTTGCGGAGAGTTTTTAGCTTCTTGCAAGTACTTGCAATTGGTGAGTTTTCAACTATGTATATATGTATATGTATATGTATATATATGTAATAATATGTGTATATATATACATATATGTACACACACACAAATATATATATATATGGTTAGTTAGTTAGTTAGTTAGTTAGTTAGTTAGTGTGTGTGTGTGTGTGTGTGTGTGTGTGTGTGTGTGTGTGTGTGTGTGTGTGTGTGATGTAGGAGTATCCATGGTGAAAGACAATCCTCATTAAGAAAAAAGAAGCATTTAATTTTGATTTTCCTAAGGTTTGGTATTTTATGTTTTTGGAGAAATAACTTGCAATATTTGGCCAAAACAATATTTTAAATAAATTTGTCTTTTATTGAAGTTGCAATTTTTGGTGTTGGAGATAGCTGTGGAGGCAATTTTGAAAAATCAAATAGGCAAATTCGGCATGGATTTTTGGGAGATACACTCTATGACAACTCATTTATTATTCCTTAAATGTAGCAATGGAAATTTGATGCCCAATATTGAGTTGTTAGATTTCTTTCTATTCTGGGGTCTTGTTGAGTGGATTGGGGAATTCAAGTTGTCATCTAAAATTGGCAATTTCATAAAGAAGGGTTCAAAGATTATTTTGACATTTATTATGTTAATTTTTAGTGCATTTTATGAGGATTTTCCAAGTTGGACGTGAAAATTGAGGAGTTACAAGAAATGATGGTGATTTTTTTGTTAAAAAGACAAAAACTTGACAATTTTCAGGGGGGTCTTGATACCAAAAGTTGGAGAGGAAGGCCTAGGGTGTAGCCTTGGAGAAAAGACCAAGAAACCATGTTTTCTTCAAGTATGAAGATGAAGTTGCAGCAACACATGGATGGGGTTACAAAGGTTTAATTTGCAACAAAAGGGATCCATTGAAAGTATGTAACATGCAAGAGAATTCTTGTCAAAGAAGTTTGTTTGAAGGAAATAATTTTGTGATTGCTATTCGTTGTTTTAAATCAATTTAGTTTCAAATTTGTAATGGAATGCATCAATCCATATGGTTGTAAATGAATGTATTTTCAGTTATGCCTCAAAGTTGTAATAATTAAAAAGATTTTGAATGAAGATTATGAGGCATTTCCAATAGATTTGAGTTAATTTCTTGCATTTTTATGAATTGCATGCATGTGTTGGGAGATTGAGAATGAGGGTTTGAGTTGCTATTTGCATCAATGGTAACAGAGTAGGAGTTCCTAAGTGTGCAAGCAAAAGTGCCGATGTGAGGCAGTTTGCACCAAGACTTGTGGTGGTGTGTGTGATTTGTGTGTAGATAGATTGTCGAACATGAGCAATCTATACCAAAGAGGATGAGATGGATCATAAGGAGGCCCATAAGAATTTTATTTTGGGAACATTATTGGGAAGAAGTAGAAAATATGAAGTACCCTGAAGAGTTTGAAAAGCTCCAGGCTGAAGTAGATGTATTGGAAAAAATGATTAAGGAGAAAATGGGAAATACGAGAAGAGAGATATGGGAAGAAGAATGTTCTATTGGAAGAGGACAGTGAAAAGAAAAGAAGCATAAAGGAAGGATGGAGAAAGAAAGAAGAGAAAATGGTCACTGTAGATCATAAATTTAATTTTAATTTTAAAGATTTTGTGTTATCTAAAAATGTTTTATTTGCAGGATTTAGCAAGGACAAGGAAAATGGTGAAAAAAAGAAGGATACCATAGAAAAAAAGAGGTATCATTTAATTATGTTAGTGAAAATTTACATGCAAAAGAGGTAGATGAATTTGTGGATAATGTTGTAGCAATTCAAAGAATGGATTTTGATAGTCCTAGATTTGACAAAGGGAATGATGAAGAAGAAGATAGTCTCATGTTGAAAGAAGAGATAAGCAAATTAGAAAAAATATTTCAGGAAGAAATTATAGAAGAAGATGATGAAAAGAAAGAGGTTGCAGTTGATACATGCCTCTTCGAAGGAGAAAAAGTTGCAGCAATGAGCAAGGTGAAGAAAATAGAGGTTATTGTTCATTTATCAAATTTTGTCCATGTTGCTAATGAAGCTAATTTTTGTGAGGGTGAAATGGTAAAAGGAAGTGAAGAAAGAGAGATGGTAAGGTGCAGCAATAACATATTACAAGCTGAAATATAGTAGGGTATGATGAATTTTGTTGACATAGAAGAAGAAAAGCGTGAAGGAGAAATAGGTGAGAAAGATGTGCAGATAGAATTCATTGATTTTCATGAATTAGTTAATTTTGATTTGTGTGCAGGTGTTGAAAATGATAAAGTGGGATGGAAAGATGAACCATGGTATAACGATGCAGATTTCATAGGGGGAGAAAGAGAGGAAAGATGAAGGAAGAGATAGGAAGTTTCAGAGCAGGGTCAAGAAGAAGAAATAGGTGGATAAGGAAGAAATATGGATGAAGAACAAGCACAAGATCTATAAATTTTTATGAGTTCAACTCATGAAACATTTCAAATTACCTTGGGTGTTTGATGCAAGAGTGTAACACCCCCACTGCGAACCCTAGAGGACAACACACTAGTAATAGAAAATGATACATTTAAAAAAAAAAAAAGTGTTATGTTACACGTTTATAAATGAACATCAACCTATATACTATCCTATGTCCTTTAAGGTTCCCGACTGCATTACGTAGTTCCCATTATCCAAGTTAACAAAACCCATTAACATTATAATGACCAATTCTAACATCAATTAAACATCACATCTACACATTACATATGATCAAGTGTTTCATGAGATAAATCCATAATATAAACATGAAAGGTTAACTATTTACATCCATTCCATATAACATGCACAATATCATTGAATACATAACTCATCACATAATAGAGTTACATTGGTTACATTTTTACAATTCATTCTATGCAATAATGCCACCTCGTTACATGTGAGGAGTGTTTAACTACATGATACATGGTACTTTAATTTAGATATTGTACAAATACAAATACAAGGATCATAAATCCCAAGAGCAGATACAGTGTAGAAGTCTTCAGATCAAGTGAAGTTGCCACATGTACGAGGGAAGGGAACCCAATGGAGAACGAAACATGTTATACCCAACCGTGTGGAACCAAAGGTCCACCCCCTGTGCTAGGAGGTAGCAAAGGGCCCCACCATCACTTATAGACAAAGGACCAAGGACTTCACAAGGTTGGCATGACACACAAGAGCAAGTAGAAGAATATCAAATTATAGAGACTATACATCCAGAGGCACAAAATTATCCAAGGTAAAACAAATACAAAGAGATGTATGGTTGTCGTAGGGGAAGTGTCATCACATAGTTGTCATAGGTTATCCAGGTAGATATTCCTAGGCCTCGACCCCCATCTTGTTTTATCCTAGTAGCCTCTACCGATCTTTGACCCCTCATGCTAACTATGTGGAATCAACATACCTCTTGTGGAGACGAGGCAATTGATTTTTCCATTCCAAGTCTTCCCGACTCATCTCAAGCCTATACAAGTGTTTGAGCCCTAAGTGAGGTATTGACTTATCTTGTTAATGTTTTAGCTACCCAACCCTCCTAATAGTTTTTAAGTTATCTCTTGTTTACAAAACTTCCACATGGGTTATCCTGGCGCCACTTTGTGTGTTGGCCCCCATTGGAAGCCACTCCCCTACCAATAACTAGCAAACCATTGAACTGAAAACAAAACTACTTGCACAAACTCAAAATCAAAACAAATCTCAAAGTGAGACATTAACCTTCCCTCTCTCAAGTTTCAACTTAATCACACAGTGAACATATTGTGCAAGGTCAACAACCATCATAACATAATCAAAATGAAAAACCCAATAACAATTTAAACCAAAGATATCCATCAATAGAACAAATCTCCCTAGCCTTTGGAAGACTTCTAAACTCACTCCACAAGACAACTTAGACAATTGTACAACATTCACATTCGTTGCTAATCGTAAGCCATTCACTTAATCAAATTAACATTTCGAAACTATAAAAAAACATGAAAATACTAATCCCATTTATACATTTATAGTTGGATTGTTCTTCAAATATACAACTATGAATGAGAAATATTAAAAATAGCAGTGTGCACTTAAATGGTACACACACACACATATATACTAATATTTATATATATAGACTCATACACATCTGTCAATAAACATACGTCTTACTCAATGACTACATTAATTATCTATTGTCTTAAGTAATTTGGCTGAGCCAAGAAGAAAAAGGTTACTTATACAGGTCGACAAGTTACCCAAAGGCGGCCAACATGCAAACACTAACACAGTTTGAAACACATGCATTGAACAAATACCGACTTCCTAATTATTTTCTCCACTAAAATTCGATATAGATAAGATATGGTATAAGGGATATAAGGGGTGAGTTCACTGTTTCACGAACTAAAGTAATATATGCATGCAACAATTACATCTAAACTGAAGTTCGTTGCATCATGAGACACAATTAACTGATCTTAACTGGAACTTAAAATTAGCTATTTAGGCCACATATACACATAGTTCAGTCCAATCCAGGGCTTGAATTTGACGGTCGACCTTGCCTGTCAACAATTTTTTTAATGACAGTTATCTATTCAAAGGTGCCCTTAAAACATTATGATATACCTTAGTGTAAGTAAAATTATATATAAATCAAATATATATATATATATATCATTATAATTCTATATAAATTTTGACAGTCTATCCAAAATCTCTCCTTTCATCTGATACAATCTCCTTAAAATTTTGATTGTATTTTACGACAAAAATCTCTAAATACGGTCATACGACCATCAAATTTAAGCCCTGGTCCAATCCCAATGGAATCCACATTTAGACATTTCAGGTTTCATTACATATAAACTTTGATTTGATAGGCATGTCGATAGGAGTAAGGGAAAGAAATATGTAAACAAAAGCTATAATTTATGATGGATTCACCAGGCTAAGAGTTATCTATCAGTTTATGAAGTATTCACAATGCATATCGACTCACAAAAAGACCATGTTCTGCCCAACACAACTTAGTCCAACAGAAGATGAAAAGATTAAGTTATTGGCACTCTATGGCACACACCAAAGAAAAGGAGAAAATGCAAATCGACTTACTCCACATTGTAAGCTAAGTACATTATAAGTTATATAATATACATCATTCCAACGTTATGGCGTTGGTGGCCAGAGTTTGGCCCGGATATACAAACACATTTATGGAAACATTAAAGACACAAGGAGATATTCAATTTGATTAGCCAAAGCACAGGTGATAGCTACTACTACAAAATAAACATGCTATAATAAAGAATCTTATGAAGTCAAAAGAAGCCAATACGTAGTATGAGGAGAAGTACGCCAAATCCAACCAAGGGAATGGTATAGGATGGCGTCACAAAAAAAAAATCAAAAATATTATGTTGAATAATTACATAAACGCGACCTTGAGAGATAGTAAGTTGGCTAAAATACAAGGGTTGAGGATTGCCAATTAGATAAGGCCACGATAAAAGAAACTAAGCCAGTTAAGCAAGTTGGAAAGAATAGGGGTGACACCCTATCAATGTTTCATTTTGTCAAGGATAAAATGTGCGCCTATAACAAACATAACTTACAGGAACAACAATTCACACCATACCAGGAATTTTATGACTTGAGGAAGAAACAAGTATACACACATAAAATATTACTATTGTTTTTAATTCAAATTCAATTAAACACAGAGTGAAGATTTACATTGTTTCCAAACAATCATTCAGGATTTGCAATGTTTCCAACAAACATTCATTTCTTGATTGGAATTAAAACAGGAAGGTAAATGGAGGAACCTGGTATGATTCGCAACACTAAGTTGGTGATGATTGCCGGATTCAAAACTCCAAGCTACAACTCTTGCTTCCCAAATTTCCACTTTGCAATTTAAGCAACTCCAAATTCCACTGTAAAACCCCCAAATCCCAAAAATTTCCAAACTTTTCAAAACTAGTTTTCAAGAAACCCCAAAAAGGTATTCACGACAAGAAAATTCCAAATTTAGTTTTTACATCCGAGAAAAATAAGCCAATTGCCCCTCTCCAGTAAACTCCACTTCTCTTTTTATTTAGTATTTTCCCGTAATTGCATTCCACTCCTCCACTAATTTAATTTCTTTCTTTTCAAATTTTTATTTAATTTATCATTCTTTTAAGTTTTAACCATTTCTCAAATTTACATACAATGGTCAAATAATCAACCCATTAGTTTATTAATTTATTATTTTAATTTTCTTTCATGAAGTTTGTTTATACAAACACATTAGTAATTATATATATATATAATTTAAATAAATAATTTATTTTAGACAATAAATCTTAATTTTACTAAAATTAAATAAACACCTTCACCATTTTACTTTAATTTAATTATTTTCTTTAATAAAGACTTTTATCTTTATTAGTCAGAGCCCACAACTTAACAATTTACATTTAATGTAATAATCAATAGAGCACACATAACGAGCATGACTTAATGATGGAATAGTCAAATAATACCGACCAAAAGCAAAACGAAGGTAAAACGGCAACAATAGAGACAAATCAACACAACTGACTTACATACGAGATGTGACAACATGCATTCATCCTCGATGAGGATGATGACTCGATGTGGGGGACCTAGTGCTACCTCTCAAACAATAACTCCATTGGGCTCTGGCACGCTCAAGCCTGATAATCAGGTGGATTCAATGCCCTGTACTTACAACCTACAACAAACATAGAGTCGAACATGTGCATAAAGAAAACTGTCAGTCACACCATGAAGGGAAAGTCGCAACGTCGCAAGGTACTCGTAAGCGAGTGATGTGACCTTGTTTCCTTTCACCAAACATAATAACTGCTATCAAAACATAATAACGCATATATCCAACAAACACATAACAACATATCCATGACTACTCACATAAGCAATTAACTAATCTACTAACCATGATATAAGTAAGAAACATTAGATATCACAATGTCATCAATATCATCAAACTAAGCATCATAGTGTCATCAAACAGTCACCATATCTAATCATCAAAGTATCACAATATCTAAATAACATCCAACAGTATCATAGTGTCCAACAAATAGTGCTATAAGGTCAAGCAAAAGTATCATAAGGCCTAGATACAATCCAAGTAGTTGTCCAAACAAAGTCAAACTGAGGGGGCATTACACAGAGCATCCATGGTGAAGGGCAATCCTCATCAAGAAAAATGAGGGCATTTTATTTTTATTTTCCTAAGGTTTGATATTTTATGTTTTTGGAGAAATAACTTGCAATACTTGGCCAAAATAATATTTTAAATAAATTTGTCTTTATTAAAGTTGCAATTTTTGGTGTTGGAGATAGTTGTGGAGGCAATTTTGAAAATTGAAAAATCAAATAGGCAAATTGGGCATGGATTTTTGGGAGATACACTCTATGACAACTCATTTATTATTCCTTAAATGTAGCAATGGAAATTTGATGCCCAATATTGAGTTATATGTCTTTCTATTTTGGGGACCTGTTGAGTGGAGTGGGGAATTCAAGTTGTCATCCAAAATTGACAATTTCATAAAGATGGGTTCAAAGATTCTTTTAACATTTTTAATGCATTTTATGAGGATTTTCTAGGTTGAGCGTGAAAATTGAGGAGTTACAAGAAATGGTGGTGAATTATTTGTTAAAAAGATATAAAAACTAGACAATTTTCAGGGGGGGTCTTGATGCCAAAAGTTGGAGAGGAAGGCTTGGGGTGTAGCCTTGGAGAAAAGAACAAGAAACTATGTTTTATTTAGGTATGAAGATGAAGTTGCAGCAGCACATGGATGGGGTTACATAGGTTTAATTTGTAGCAAAAGGGATCCACTGAAAGTATGCAACATGCAAAAGAAAAATATTGTCAAAGAAGTTTGTTTGAAGGAAATAATTTTGTGATTGTTATTTGTTGTTTTAAATCAGTTTAGTTTCAGATTTGTAATGGCATGCATCATCCCATATGGACCGTAAATGAATGTATTTTCAGTTATGCCTCGAAGTTGTAATAATTTAAAAGATTTTGAACGAAGATTATGAGTCATTTCCAGCATATTTGAGTTAATTTATGGAATTTTTCTGAGTTGCATGTATGTGTTGGGAGATTGAGAATGAGGGTTTGAGTTACTATTATATATATATATATATATATAAGATTTTTTCAAAATATTGATATGGAATGCTCTTTTTCTAAGAAATCTCTATCCTCCTTATCACATCCACCACTACCTTGAACTAATTCCAAGCTTCTCTTTATATAGATTGATGAATAATGATGTGTGCTAGCAAGAAAATGTAATAAGTCTACATTGGATCGTGTGTAAGAATTGACAATCCCAAAATTAAATGATTTGATCTTTAGTTGGCCTAAATATAAATATGGTGACCAAGAATAGATGAAATTTGATTTGGACATGAAGAATCCTCTATAAGAATGTTATAAACCACAACCCAAAATATGTAACTAAGAAGAAATGTGACAAGAATTAATGTGATTGTAAGTTTGGTGATTGATATGAAGCTTAATAGAAACAAAATCAAATGCAATGAGATTGGGTGTTGCGAACTTATTACACTTTATTGTGAATCAACTAGAAAACATAGAGAATACTTATAAAATAAAAAGACAATAAATAAAATAGTTTAGGTTGATGCAATATTTGTCTTATATCCTACACACTCCTGCATCAAACACCTTGAGTAATTGAAAAGTGAGTCTCTTACTTTCATTCAAAATTTTCAACTAAGGGAAAATTATAATGACTAACTTCAATTAGTTTATATTTCCACTTCACCAAGTATCATTCATAACTTTTGTTCCTTGGTCTCTACATTGTCCATTTGCTCATAATATCATTTATCTCATTTATCTATTGTTTCATATCTAACATTCAGTTCTCTTGCAATATTTTCACCATCCTCTCCATGATAATCATACATTTAAAATATTGAGTAGAGGTGAAATTTCATACTCATGGGGAAATCTACTCGTGCATTATTGAAAAACAAGTGATTATCCTACATGGTCCATTCTTCTTTTTCTTTAGTTTATTATATGTTTCAATGGGAAATATCTCGTGTTAAATATATATGATTTGCAATAAGGTCTCTCAACTCTAAAACATTCCTTACACTCTATTCATACACAATTATCTCAAATTGTGTTTTACCTATAGTTTTATTTATTAAATTGCTATAAGAAAACTCAATTCATAGTAATGCTACATCCTAATTACCCAACTTTTCACTTGATAAACATCTCAACAAGTTTCCTAAACTCCTATTCACAACCTTTGTATGTCCATTAGTTTGTAGATGATATGTTGAACTGAACTTTAAACTTTTTCTAGCAAATTCAATTATATTTAACATTTCTAAGCATAAATGGAACTCATCCATACTTGTAATACACATACTCATGCTTAGAATGCATATAAATGTAAAAATACATATAGTTATAGGTATGACTAGCCATTCGTGGAGGTTCCATAAATACTCTATCTGGGAAGGTGATGGAAGCAAGTTAATCTTGCAAAACTATAAAACTCACAATTATATCCTATGTATTAAATAAATATCATCTATAAAAAGACTTTCTAGAATACAAGAATTTAATGCAAATTTTCAAAGTGCCCAATGTTATACTTTCCTATTGGTTCAATAATGATTGGAATAATTGCAATGTTTGGATATGGTAGAGAAGTATGATATACAAGATAAATTGAATCAAATGAAATTATTTTCCTTATCTTTGGATGAGGTGATTTCTATCGACAATACTTATAGGATATGCATGCATGCTTATCTTGTAGACAATCATATCCACCAGCCTCATATACTTATAGTTAATAAAATGAAAGAAAAATATACCTTTTCTAACCTTATAAAAAAATTAGAAAAAGGTTTCACAGATATTGGAGGCCTAGATGATTTTGAAATTACAAGGAAGATGGTTTGTATTGGTGCAAACAAGCCACCAATCATGGAAGGTCACCAAAATGGGATTTTTGTTAATTTATAAACATCATGTTAACCATACGTGGTTTAAATTCACTATATGACATGTAGAACTAATTTATCTTTTAAACTTATGATTTAGTTTCTAATAATTTCAAATTTTGAAGATTTTGTGTGTGAGATATAGGCAAATTTTTGTGGAAGTCCAAATATATTTTTAGTGTCAAATATTTTTTGGACTTAATATGTGTAACAAGATACCTAAGGATTTTAATACCAAGTGAAAATCATTACAAAATCTAGCAAATAGATTGTTCTGAGAGTACATTAATTGATGGGAGTGTTATTTGAAAATCATTCAAACTAGGTAAATACATTAGCACTTTTCATTGACATAGAAATATTATTGAATCTATTTGGGCTTCCTCCCTTGTTGGAATAAATGAATTTTTGGAAAAAAAGACACAAGATATAACAATATACATTACAAAATTCTTAAAACTATGAAAAATGGCCTTACTCTAGATAATTTATGCATCAATGAGATTGAAGGATTTACAAGTCCAAAGTTCGTAAGTCAGAAAGTAATTATCAACAATGAACACTTAGATAGCTTTCTAGAGTACAATATTGTTGGCGATTTATGTGTATGAGTGTGTGGATATGATAGAATTACACTACATTAGTAAAAATGGATGCAAATCTAGGGTAGAAAAAAATTTATAAGGGAGATTTTTTTAACAATCTTAAGGCTTCTATAAAAGATACATTACAAGAAATTGTGAGAATTATAGCATAAAGTGATTTCTTCAATATGAATTTATGGAAGCAAAGTTTATAGTTCATCCTCAATATTGAAATACCAACAACATGAATTTTATTAATTTTACACATGATTATTTTGGTAGAATAATAGAAATAAATGAAGTACAAACTAAAGGAATTATAAATAAGATAAATTTTATACAAGAATCTACTTGATTTACAATAACACTAATTGAACAATATAAAAATTTAGAGAATCATTTACAAGATGGTTAAATAAACAAGTTATAAGAACCATTAAATTTTTGAGTGAAATTCTATGATACTATTTTAGGATATTTTAAACTTGCAAATATGTTCTAAATAACTATTGAAGTCTAGTGGAGAACAAAATAGTTTTCAATACCTTAACATTTTAAAGTTAAATTTATGAAATAAACTTGAAAAATATTAGAGAATTATTTAAGGCTTTATACAACCATATATGGTATTCACAAATTTCTATTTGACAAAGTTGTAAATTGAAATTATGCTCTTAAAAAAGAGGTGGGACAATTATTCTCTCAATTTAATGGATATTATCCAACTACTTAAAATAGGCTTTTAAAGGAGCCTATTCAAATATAAAACAAAGAAGATAAAGATGGTTCCTAACCTTTGTCCAATCCAAATACTCTTAATATTTGGAAAACTATAGAATTTGATTAATAAATTAACTTCTAGTAATTTTCTCGATGGTCATGTGATGGATTAATATATAATTGGAATCTAGGATCTAGATGTCAATTTTGTATTTGCTTCTAATAAATTATATAATCAATAATTTTTATTTTTTTTAGACAGTAGGAATTGGGTAGCATGACCCCCTATAAATTGTAGTGAGTCTGGTAAACTTTTTAACGTGACCAACATCGTTGGTGCGACACGCCCTCCAATACCACAGGGGTGGGGGAGACTAGACCTCGTGACCAACCTCCTGCAACAGGAAAGATTTAGCCAACCAAGCTAGGGCCCCCACCCCTAAATAATAAATTGATACATGTAGGATATTGTCATTTATTTTAACTTTCTTCATACTTTATGTAACCAACACAAAGATAAACATATATTAAACTTTGAAGCAATTAATTTAATTTTAATATTGGTTTAATTTTTATTTCCAAATGGGTTGAATTTGTATTATTAAACTTCAAATCTTAAAAACATTGATTTAATATTCCATATATCATGAAATAAATTTATTGCAACCACATTGGTGGAATACTAATTGATCATAACACAAGATCATCAAATGTGGTCCTAGAGACTTGTCAAATGTCATAAAATATTAAGCAATTAACGAAGCTATATATTTAATTTATATTTATTTGTCTGTAGGATGTTGAAAAATCTCATGTGCATATATGTGCAAGTTTTTTTATTTCTATTTTATTTTGATAAGAATGTTGCAAAAATGTTCCTCTCATTTTCTATAGAAAATGATTGTAGTAGATTCTTGGATAGTTCAACTTTCCCACAATCCCACTCCTTTTCTCTCCCACCTTTTCTATCATGTATGATTCAAATATTTAAATTGGGGGAGGAATTACCATTTACTTATGATACATCATGTTAATTCATTATGCACCCTAACAACTACCCAACATAATTGGTAATGCCATAATTTATGAAGATAAATCTCATACTCTAGAAAAAGTAAAACCCATTTAACACCCTTGTAATCATAATTAGACATGCCATTTATTGAAATAGGAATTATTTATAACACTAGGGTGTGGAAACTATTGAAATGGGAGAGAAAAAACAAGATTGCTCTCAAATTAAAATATAGTCATACACATTACACCATAATCTATTACATTCAATGGACTTATATAGTCATTCAACCTATTAACTACCCAAAACCACCTAACAATTAGTTGGTAACTAATCTCAACTAACTAATGTGATTATTGCAAAATCACTTACATTTTTTTATATTAAATATTAATCTATGTTATGCACTATTTTCCAACACTCCCCTTTAGTGCTAACATAAGAATGTGTATTCTATCATTGCATCCATGGTTGTGGCCATTCCATTCTCAGATTCACATGGTCGATCTGTTATTGTTGAAAGGTTCTCTCCTTGCAGACATTACATTCAAAATCTCATAGTATCCACTTTTTACTGTAATATATCATATTAATCTAATTAATTGTCATTTGACCTACATTCATCATTCCTTAATTCATATTCGACACCTTTCAGTTTGAGCGATATGCCTGCCAACACTAGAGCTCAGTAATAATAACAATGATGGAAAACTCCACCAATGAAAATCAAATGCCCAAATAAATATCACGATGCCTTAATAGACCAATCGCTTCCTCTTAAGGGTAGATGGCACTACAATCATTATCTTTGATCTGAGTTCAAGAGATGAGCAATGTTCCTAGATTACATTAATCGCACCAATGATATTGAATTGCAATGAGTAATCATGACAAGTTCTACTACAAAATCTTGACATCCATATCAAATCTTATGATAGAAACAACAATAATCAACCAAAAATATAGAAAAAAATAAAGAAAGAGAAACGTCTACTACTATGACTGCAACCATACTACAAAATCCTGACATCAATATCAAATCTTATGATAGAAACAACAATAATCAACCAAAAATATAGAAAAAAACAAAGAAAGAGAAATGTCTACTACTATGACTGCAACCATACTGATATCGAGTTATTTCCAATCTTCTCACCTAGAATGTCAGACAAGATGGCAATGCAATAACAAGTATTGTTGGAATGCATATACTTCCAATCACAAAGGCCATTTCATCATTTTCGTCTAACAATATATAATTTGTTGATGTGTGACTACGTTGATGAAGGAAGGAGTGATTGCTAAGACTCCCACAATCAAATAGAATAGTGCTGGAAAATACAACTTAGAAAACCTCTATTATGGTAAGTATCAATAGTGCCTCTTGATAACGGATCAATGTTCCTGAACAAATAATATAAGTGAATACAAAAACCAAATCAAGTGGGCAGCCTACTGTGTGCAAAGTTCTCCTCAATTGTGAATGTTCTTCTACAAAATTTTAGATATTTTTTATTTTGAATATTTTGAATATGAACATGAATAGAATGGAGGAAAAAAAATGGAAGGAGAGACCGAGATGGAAAGAAAGAAGAAATACAAATGAGTGATGAATGTCACAGATTTGCACATGGTCTACATTGCTCCTTTGTTAACAAAATACAAGAATGGTGGATGGACATCAATGGTTGTTACATGTGGTCTGCACTGCTTGCCCTTGAATGAACCGCTTTGGATGAAAGACAAATGAATGGAAGGAAAACAAAGAGATTAAGCAATCTACTCTGATACCATATTGAAATGAGAGAAAAAACAAGATTTCTTTCGAATTAAAATATAGTCATACACATTACACCACAATCTATTGCATTCAATGGTTTTATAAAGCCATTCAACCTATTAACTACCCAAAACCACCCAACAACTAGTTGGTAATTAATCTCAACTAACTAATGTGATTATTGCATAATCACTTACATTTTTTTATATTAAATATTAATCTATGTTATGCACTATTTTCCAACAAAAACAAAGGTAGTGCTACAAACGGTTTCTAATGATGAGTGGTGGGCATAATCTAAGAGAACCAAAGGGTGTTGACCAATTGATGGTTTATCAACCATGTATCCATCAACTTTTCTGTGGGATGCAAGGAGGATAAAATTGTGATAAGAGAAATTAAATTTTATTTTCATATGGAGTTTCTTATAGCAACTAAAAATTTGACTAACACAAAGGAGAAGTGTTTTCTTATTGGTAGACCATATTTAGAAAGTATTTTAACACAATCAAAGACAAAGGATCCAATAAAGTACTATCAAACCTTGGAAAAAATGAAATAATCAAACATAACACACAATGAAACAACACAAAAACACTTTTATTGATTCAAATATAATAGCTAGAAGAGCTTAGATACATGTAGCCATAAACCTTTTGATTACAAAACAAGAATTTCAAACCTCAACTTATGATCTTTAATATCTTTCTCTCTAACTACTAACATCTACACTTAGGTCATATTTGTTGGAAGAATGAAGAAAGTGACCTCTGGATTTGTTGTCATGTATGCCAACATTGGTTGGTAACTGGATAAGTAAATTGTGTATCTATATTGATCTGGTATTTTGATCTCGAAATTCTCTCAGTAAAAGACAATTCTATGAGTTTTTGATATGTTGCTCAGGAGTGTCAGTTACAGCTATAAACGAGCTTTCAGCAACTTTGGTTGATCTAGTTGAGATATCTAAATGACAGAAGTTTGGCATTCTTTTGGTCAATAGGGTTAAGAATTTCCTATCTTATGAATGTTTAAAGTGTTCCTTATTAGGTATGGGCCAACTTAATCTATGTTTGATATGTTTTGTTTTGTGTACAAAAAATATTTTTGAATTGGGCCAACAAGTCACTTTGAATTATGTATGTTCACATCCAATTAGGCCGACCTAATTGATGTATAAAGATACAGATTATATATATATATATATATATATATATATATATATATATATATATATATATATATATATATATATATATATATATATATATATATATATATATATATATATATATATATATATATATGTATATGTATATGTATATGTATATGTATGTGTGTGTGTGGAACATACCAATGAATGAATAAAGATAAAAAAGGTGCGGTGAATAGTGATGCAAAGTATGTGACATATATATATATGTATATATATGTATATGTATATGTATATGTATGTGTGTGTGTGTGGAACATACCAATGAATGAATAAAGATAAAAAAGGTGTGGTGAATAGTGATGCAAAGTATGCGACAAGTGTTATAGTGCGAAGGTATCGGTACTTGTATATTTGCAACTAGAGCAAGATTATGGTTTTCTAGAGCTTAATCGAAATTAATTTCAACACTTTGAAGGTGTACTTCTTCAGTTCATCTTTTGGCAATGATCCATACTCTTTGTATCTCGACAGTAAACTATTTTGTATTAACTTTAGGCTATGAGCCTTTCAAGGATAGTGAGTCTTGGCAGTGAACCCTGTAATATCTTGTAACTGGTTATAATATATTGTGAGTTAATCATCATCGTGGTTTTTCCCATTTTGTGTTTTCTATGTAAAAATCCTGGCGTCAATGTGTTATGAGATGTTATGACCATTTCAAGTTATGGTTTACTATTGCTGCTAGATATGTGTTAATAATTGGATGGTTAGCAATTAATTGTGTTAGCAGAATACTGATTCACCCCCTCCTAGTATTTAGTGTATTCAACAATTGGTATCACAGCTTGGTTCCTCTGAAGAAGTCTTACAGCTTGAGGAAGGTCCTAGAATTTCAATACATGGCCAACAAAAGCTATATTGGTCCTCCAGTAGAAATCTTTGCATTTGAGGAACTTCATGCTACCCTTGAAGAGTTGGAAAAAAGTGAAGATGAGAAAGAAACTTTGAAAGGAAGTCTAAAAGAAGCAAATGAAAGCATTAGAAAATTAAGAGAAAAAATCAAAATTTCAAAGAAAGGCATAGAGAAGTTAGTGATTAGTTGAAAAAGGCTAATGAAGACATTACCGAACTGAAAGTGCAAGTGGAAGAAAAGAAAAGAGTTGAAGAATGTCAGAAAGCTGAAATTTAGAATAAAATTGATGAATGCATAAAGCTTGAACAAGAAGTGGTAACCCTAAGATCTGATTTGGAAAAGGTGAAAGATCATGAAGAAAATTTCAAAACAACTTCTACACATAAACCTTCTAAGGATAAAGTGGACTAGGACTTGAAGAGGGACAAAGCTCAAAGGAAAAACCGATTCTCAACAAAGTGGACAATCAAAGGAAGACTCAAGGCAATATTCAACAGATCAAGAACCAAAGGAGAAATACCGAAAGGATTCCTATTTGACAACCTAATGCTCAAAGGTACCCATGTTTTAATGGTTTTTGTTTCTCATGCAATAAATTCGGTCATAGAGCAACAAAATGTAGAAGTAGAATGAACCAGAATATTGGATTATTTGCTGGACAATGCTTTACCTGCATTAAGTTTGGACATAGAGCTACCAAGTGTTGAATCCAGATAATGTTGAATAGATTCAATGCTAGTAGAAGGATTCAATCTTTTCAAGGCCACTGCTATACATGCAATGTCTTCAAACATAAGGATAATCAGTGCAAATCAAGGATAAATGCAAATCAGTTTGATCAAAGATATGTTGTGTGCTACATTTGCAACAAACCAAGACATGTCTCAAAAGTTTTTAGAAGCAAAATTGGGAAGAAACCTAATCCATAACAAAAGAACAAACCCATGAACAAAGTGGGTCCTACCAAGGTGAGAAAAGAAATGGAAAATATTTGGAGGGAAAGGAAGAACCTGAGAAAAAGGATGAGTTAAATTCATTTGTACCTGCATCTAGTGCAGATACCTCTTCTAAAAACTGAACCCAATAGTGGTTTCCGGGGGAGAAGTTATAGAAAAATCTAAAAAGCCCCCAATATATGAGGTTTCAAGTAGTGACACTAGGATATGTGATGTAAGCCACCATTTTGAAGATTGAAGAAGTCTCTAATAGAAAATATGTAGATCTAGAGAATTGTGGAACCTTTTTGGGTTTACAATGTGCTTTATAAAGTGTTTATCAACTTTTAAAGTTGGAATGCATTAAATGTGAATTAAGGAAAAATTTGTAAGTAATAAAGCAAGGAACTAAGTTGAGCTAAAGCACATTTGCACAATTGGGAAGAAGTAGAGCGAGCTGAAGAGAGTTGAAGGAAATTCAAAGTATCTTGCATCAAAACCCTAGTTCTCAACAAGCTTAAAAATGTATTTTTTGTTATCTTAATCTTGTGGATTCTAAGTTGAAGCAACTTTCGTTTAAGCATATTCAAGTTGTTTGAGGAGAAATGGCCACTTCCACCATTGTGGAAATATTTGAGAGACCTCGACCTAGATTTAGAAGATTTTCTTGGAAAGTTTATGATGTAGATATTGTGGGTGCGTTCTCACACATTCCGAGAAATTTGTTACCCACTGAAGACACAAGGACATATATTCATGGGAAGCTAGAGGAATTTAATCACCAAGAGCTTAAGGATTTATGGGACAGTGAATTGATAGGAGATGATCTATTGCTCAAGCTAGAATATGAAAACCTAGTTCAGATGAAGCTAAATGTTTGGAACTAGTTTCTAAACTTTTTCAATAAGAGTGAGGAAAAATTTGTTAGGATGGCTCTCAATAGGGTACATAACAAATTTTTGTGGACAAATGTACCAAGGGTAATCAACAAGGAAGTGATTCAAGTCGTAACTAGTCTTTGTGATACTGGATCCATTCCAGTTTTAAAGGTTGTGAAGAATGATGCAGTCACGAAGCTGACCAATGCTACATTTGACATAAGAGCTTTAACTACTAAGCCTATTACAAACCCTACTGTCAAGTATGTTTCTATCATGATTGGACAAAAAAATTATTTCACCAACTAAGTGAATTCTATATCTGCTATGGTAATTCACAATGCATTTGAAATGGTAGTTAATGGGAAATATTTTGATCTATGTGAGTTGCTTAGGCTACAACTTATGGAGAACCTAAGCATGACTAAGGAAAAGAAACACTCCTTTAAATTTTACACTTTAGTAGTTTTTCTACTATTCTATTTATTGAAGGAGTTATCGAGAAGGAAAGACATAACATGGGAGCGCAACAGGTCAGTTGCACATCAAATTTTTGATCATTTGCATAGTCTTGGAGATTTTACGACACAATACAATGTTCTAACTGCTTTCTTTGCAGTGTTCTAGAATGAGATGCATGAAAGAGATTGGATTCCCAAAGTCTAGTGAAGAAATATGAAAAGGAGATAACCCTTCTTGTAACTATAGATGAATGTATCATAGAGGTTTTTAAACCCAAAATTCTATGGATTGAGCTAATGGGATATGAACTTGATGAACAATTGGCAGAGAGGTACACTAAAAGGTTGTTGAGTAGTCCTAAGGACCCCTCTCTACCTAGGCATGTAACTTATGAGGAAAAATCCAGTGAAGTGCATTTAGAGGCCACAACATCCAAAAGAAGAAAGAAGGTTGAAGCATTCTTCCAAGGAAAAACTTTTACTAAGGATGATATAGAAAAATTAAAGGAGGATCTTGATGAAAGAAAGGCTAAATTTTCTAAACAACCCTCCATACCTAGAAAATTAGGAAGATTATCTTCCAGTGTTGCACCTACCTCCAGTGTTGCTACTTCTAGTATTGCTAATATTGAGGAGGGAAAGAAGAAGGAACAAAGTTCCCCTACATCAATTGATGTTGTTGCCCCTATCGGTCCCATTACCTGGGCATCTAAGAGAAAGGAAATACCTCTTGCTGCACCATTTTTTGCTTCAGGAAGAAGAAGAGTAAAACAAAAATCTAATAGGGAAAGAAATATGAGTTATGTTGTTGAGGAAGAAATAGATCTTGGCACAAAAGAAGAGCATCAGTTGAAAAGAAACAAAAGAAGTAGTATCTCCAATGAAGAATCTCAAACTAGAGTTGATATCTCCATAGATGAAGAGACAGAGGAAGAGGAGGATACTTACAAAATCCATGTACATAAGAAGAAGAATGAAGAAGGCTCATCTGATCCTATGGAGGACATGCATAGATCTCCTCTAGTAAGTGATCAACCATCTTTAGATCTAGGAGCCTTAGTAAATAATTTGATTCACAGTGATCTCATGTCAATTGCTGAGTTATTTGACAAAGTTAATGATGAAGGAAAGGAGACCATCATTAATGCATTTATTCAACATATAGTCATTTGCAATGTAAGTATGGAGACTATACAAACCAAAGTAATTGAATTTTTTTGGGAAGACTTAGTACATAGGAGGCAAGAGGCTATAAATTTTGAAGATAAGATGAGAAATGATGCCTTAAATTCCTATGGTTCCTCCTCTCTTTCTGAGATAGAAGTTGCCAATCTACTAAAAGAATGCTCTACTATGTTTAGAGTCAAGTAGAGAGTTAATATGCTAATGACTAAGGAAAAACAGAATATGGAAAAGGTAAGACAAGAAACCTAGGATGTAATCAAAAAATTGGCAAGGAGTTATGGGGCAAGAACCAGCTCTTCGTCCCATACAACTCAAGCATAAATGCATGTTGATGCTACAGAAGTGGTGGACAATTTAGTCTTGGAGAATGTTGGCAAGATACTTGGTGTTTCAAAGAATCTTGCCCCTTCGATTGATACAAAAGAGACAACCAACAAAAGGTTTGATGATCAACATAAATATCATACTGGTGATAAGCAAGAAGAACATCATGAACCTACCAGAAACAAGGATGAGAAAAACAAAGATGAAAGTGAAGGAAGTAAGGATAAAAAGAATAATGATGAAAAAGATGATGAGGATAAAAGGGAGAAAGAAAAAAAGACAAATCCTCTAGAAAGTCATCCAGAGAAGAAGAAGAAGAAAAAGAAAAGGAAAAAGAAGAAGAAAAGAAAGAGGAAGACAAGAAATCTATTCTAAATGAGAAGAGTAAAGAAGAAAATCTCAAAGTTTCTGAGTTGTCAAAGCCAACTGGAGAATCATCCAGAAGCACCCTCAAAGGTCTTCTATCAAGATAAATAGTACAATTACTTCAACTTGTGCTTCCACCACAACTAATTAAGTTGCCATCACATTTGGGCTATATGGACTTGACCAAGATTACACCAAGTAACAGAATAAAACTAAGTGGTACATTTCTCAACTCTGTCACGTAGGAAGCTACCAAATCATATTAAAAGGAAATGAACTAATAAATGAAGCTACTAAAGCTTTACAGGAGTCAACCCCCAATGTCACAACTAATAATTCTTTGGCCCCAATTGAAAAACTTAAAAAAGCTTATAGTTGATTCAATCAAGGAATACACATCTAATCTCAAGGTATAAACTGCAAAAGAAGTGGAATTAATTGTGCTAGAGAAAAGATTGTTGTTTCTACAAGATAAGTGTGCAATTACACATGATAGAGCTTTGCAAAGTTTGAAAGAAGTAAGAGACTATGATGAGGAAGCCCAGTTGTTATTTGTCTACTACATGAAGTGGCTTGAAGCCACTTGAGGTATGAAGGACTTAATTGACTCATTTGAGTCTTAACTTGTTAATGCCACCAGAGACTACAAGGTTGCAGAAGATAGAAACTATGTTGGTTGAGTTTCTATTGTAGATCCTTAGAGCAAGTTTTTCATCTTGCAGAGGCAAAAAGAAGATGCAATAAGGCAATTTGGCTAGCTTGGAGACTTGGTTATGTCCAAACATGTATTTATATCAAGTGCATTGATGGATGCAGAAAAATTTGAGAAGATAAACTTAATTCCATCCACTCTGGAAGAAGGAGAAGAATACCTAGCAGAACTAGAATCTCTGTACAAAACTCTTACCAGAGAAAAAGGATTCAGGGATGATGGAAATCCGGCTTGGGAAGCAATTCTCAAGGAGTTACAAGGTGCCCCCAATTCTTGATTGGAAGTTTTTTTTTATTTTTCCATTCCTTTGTCCTTGATGTCAAAGGGGGAGAAGTTTCTGTATAGAGAAGGGTATGTTAGATTTTGGTATTTGGTGTTTTTTTTTCCAAAAATAGTTCTATGTTTTTGTATATATGAAAAGGGGAGTTGAGTGCATTATTGTTGCACAATTTTTGTTTTGAAGCAAGTCTCATGTTTGGCACATGTTGACATCAATGACAAAGGGGGATATTTTTGGAAGAATGAAGAAGGTGACCTTCAAATTTGTTATCATTGATGCCAACAATGGTTGGTAACTGGCTAAGTAAACTGTGTATCTATACTAATCTAGTATTTTGATCCATAAATTGTCTTAGTAAAAGATAATTCTATGAGTTTTTGATATGTTGCTCAGGAGTGTCAGCTACAACTATAAACAAGCTTTCAACAACTTTGGTTGATCCAGATGAGATATCTAAATGATAGAAGTTCAACATTCTTTTGGTTGACAGGGTTAAGAATTTTCTATCTTATGAATTTCTAAAGTGTTCCTTATTAGGTATGGGCCGACCTAATTTGTGTTTGATATGTTTTGTTTTGTGTGCCAAAAATATTTTTGAATTGGACCGACAAGTCACTTTGAATTATGTATGTTCACATCCAATTAGGCTGACCTAATTGAATTATAAAGATGTAGTCGTGTATATATATATATATATATATATATATGGAACATACCGATGAATGAACAGAGATAAAAAAAGGTGTGGTGAACAGTGATACAAGCTATGCAACAAGTGTTATAGTGCAAAGGTATTGATAGTTGTTGTACACCTGCAACTGGAGTAGGATTATGGCTTTCCAGAGCTTAACCAAAATTTATCTCAACACTTTGAAGGTGTAATTCTTCAGTTAATCTTTTGGCAGTGAGCCATACTCTTTGTATCTTGGTGGTAAGCCATTTTGTATTCACTTTAGGCTATAAGACTTTCAAGGACAATGAGTTCTGGCAGTGAACCTTGTAATATCTTGTAATTGGTTATAATATATTGTGAGTTAATCCTCACCATGGTTTTTTCCCATTTTTGGTTTTCCATGTAAAAATCATGGTGTCAATGTGTTATGAGATGTTATGATCCCTTTCATGTTATAGTTTACTATTGAAGCTAGATATGTGTTAATAATTGGATGGTTAGCAATTAACTGTGTTAGAAAAATATTGATTCACCCCCCTCTCAGTATTCAATGTATTCAACAATATTGATATTCTCTCTATATATCATATATTGAAATAATGTGTATAGGTTTGAATCATGACACACCCTTATAGGTAAATGTAATAAGGATAAATAGCCTCAAAATTAAAAAAAAAATATAATATATTTAGTGTTGGGAATTGAATAATCACCCTTGGTAACATTTAAGTTCATTTATAATGTGTGAATCATTGTCTATAGTGTACCTTGATCCAAAATTATTCCAATTCAATGTGATCCATGACCCTCCTGGGATCCATAATGAAATAGGTAACATTAGGAATTGACATAAGTTTCAAATAGATAATAGAATCCCAAAATAAGGAATATTTATACAAATATCAACCTAATATTGGTCTAATTAAGCTTCTCAAGATAGAAAACATAACTATGGTAGTCATAATCGCATGAAAATTAGATGGAATATTATGTATGCTTGATAGAGATTATGTTTCAAATTGAAACTAAATATCTTCAAATTTTGTTCTTGCATAACTCACTAAATGTTGATTGTGCCTACTATTACAAACATGTATATTTATACTATAAAACATAAGTGTGGTGAGATGTAGTTCCATAATATTGACACTTACTGCCTCAAAATAGTTAGAAATATTAGAAAATACCTAAAAAAGAAAATTAAAATAAAACTTTTTTGGTTGGTGTAAAAAAAATCTTACATCCTCAATGCTCTTGCATCAAACATCTTAGTTAATTAAAAAGTGGGCCTCTCATTTTCATTCAAGGCTTCAAGCTAAAGGAAAACTCAATTCTACACATCCATGTAGAATCTTAAACTAACTTGTCCTTCTAGTTTACCAAATATTATTCATATTTTTTCTTTCTTATGCTCCTTCATGTTTTCTATCAAGTATCTCTTCACTTTCTTCTTTTTCCTTCTTAGGAACCAATTTACCCCAATCTATCTCTGTTATGTGATTTTTTTATTCTCTTTCATGGTAATCATATAAATCAATAATATTATTTATTAACGGTTAAATGGGTTTTATAAGGATCTTAAAGCTTGGTTATAGAAAAATGTCAACATAAAGATAGTTGACCAATAGAAAAATAGAACACATAAAAAAAACATAGACCCAAGAGTATGTTACATCATCTTTAAGGCTTCAACGACCTCTAAATCCTCCAAATAGTAAATTTCATGTAGATTAACAAAATGTAGTAGTTCAATCTCCTTAGTTCTCGCCTTCTTTAGCTTCCTACACCTTGTCCTTTATTTCCACGTTAAGAGGAAAAACATGATTCCCATCCATATTCTTATGTCTTTCACTCAAAATATTTAGCCCCACAACACTATTATTGATAGTACAATTACTAACCTCTATTACTCTATTTAATTTTTCCTTTATTTCCTTCATCTCTTGACCAATACAAACATTTTGGAATTGTGTTCTTCTCTCACTTTTTCTTCTATATTTCATCTTATCCAATTTTCTCTTGTGATCCAATTTCTCAACCTCCAACCTACTAGCTTTAGGAAGGAAATTCCAATTTTGGAAGATGGGCCTCTCAACCTCCAAACTCACCTATCCCCCAATCTTCTATTTATTTTCCTATATTTCCATCTTTTTGTTCCATCTTTTTATTTCAGTAAAAACCCACTTGGTAAGGGTGCTTTGAGCTTTGAATGTATCTTGAACCAATATCATATTATGTATCATATTCTTAACCTCCTTCACCATATCTTGTAGAGAAGTAGGCTCCACCAAATGGATGTCATAAAAATTTATTTTATTGATGCCTATAGTTTGAATCTCTAGAAATAAACCCCCAATGGTAGGTTTCAAAAATAGAAATAAATTCCTATACATTTCATGTCTCTACTTTTCTTCAAAGTATTAGCAAATCCATCTCCAATTTATTTCTCCTACTAATGAATTTTATTTTTTCATCCTTATCTATTTTTCTTTTGATGCCTCTTGAGACCATACTATGATTACCCTTCTTTGAAATACCTTGAGTCATCACACAAGTTCTTTGTGAGGTTGGAGAGTCACTCCTTAAATATAAGTCATACTTAGGGTCCATACATGAGTCAACTGGTTGGATGGGGGAATCTATGGGACTATTCATGGTGTCAATTGAATCCTCGAGCCTAATATCTTTTATGCCTTTATACTTAATGGATTGGACAAGGAATTTTTGAATCTCACAAAATCATAGATTAATATAATAAGCCCTTAGTGGATGGGAATCACACAAAGAGCCTTCTTCCATTCATTCAAAATGTTTTCCAATTATGAAAAAGATAAAAAAGGAAAAGAAATTGATTTACAATGTATAAATTGATTTAATACATGGACTTTAATCTACCCTCCAAGGTAATGTACCTCATTATTCGTAGATAAATTATTCACAAGGTTGTTATAAGAAGATATGCACATATGACCATAATGAAATTTTATCAACTCCTTCCCTAGATTCAATAATGAGGAGATAAAATCATATCCAGCTCTTCAATCCTTAAATATATTCACTCCCTTAGTTGATAAACCTATAGTATGTACAATCAACTCCTTTGTTACCTTAAACACTATTCCATGAAGACTAAAAATTTCAATCTCTTATCCCTTGGAAATCTTAATTACTAAGGTGGCATCATATCCATTCAACCAATCAACAAATTTCTATATTTTTGGATTTCTTTTGAAATTGTTGCAACTAAGAAGCATTTTTATAACCCCATCTTCATGATAATATAGAGGAAACTACCCCACCAAATCCTATTTATCACTTTCCTCACCTAGATTTTCCTATTCACATTCAAGGTCTCTAGTAAAATGGTGCAACCACTAATTCTAATCCATAAATTAATAGTACTAGCACAATTTTTCCTTGAGAAATAATTACTCAAATTAATTTATGACAAGTGATGATTATTATGATCATTGAAGTTCATCTATTTATAAACTCCATCAATAAACAATGATTCTAACTCCTTAACCTCTTATTAGTAACTCCTCAATTAGCTAGTCTATTGACGATTCCATTGGCCTCCCTATGAATGTGAAAAATCTTGAAAAAATTAGCTTCCTTATGATTTCTAGGGAGTTTCTTATCATAGAACAAATAGTCCAATTAGGGTTGGTTTTTTATTTAAGAAATTAAATATATTTAAAGAATCATCTTTAATGATAAGAGAATGGATTTTTATAATTTGCATCATCCTCAAAGCATGATACACAACCATAAATTTTGTGTAAAGGCTAGTCTAAAAACCTAGAGTAATAGCATAGGCAACTATAACCTTTCCATTGTCATCTCTTATAACCCCACCACCACCTATTAGGATAGGATTACCTTTAGCAACACCATTGAAGTTCAATTTATACCATAATAATGGGGGATAGGACTAGGAGTTGTATCTTTGGAACTTCATCCCCTTAACTAAGATAGAGATATGAAACTTAACAAAGAAAGCCTAAACTACATCCCATTCATGAATGTAGATAAATGGAAGAAGAGGAATTCACTTTTATCACCACATAAAAAAAATCCTTTATATAGCATAACTATTTTTTTCAAACACCTTATGAACATTTTTTTTTTCTCTTTAAAGATTCCATTATTACACTTGTTCCAAATTCCCCAAATAAGATGAGGGATTTCTAACTTCGATAAGAATGGTATAGATGAATTAAGGTGATGGGAAAACAATCCTCATGGTGGTCTTTCAAACTATTGGGTACTACCCATATCACATTGAAAATTCAAACCAATAATTCCCAAATTTCTCAAGATTGATCTTAGGGATCAAAGGGGAAAACCAAACCTTAGACCAAATGGCATGGGAGGTATAATGTAAAGGACAAGAGATTCTAGAAGAAAATAAGAAACAACCAAAAGAGGATCCTTCTCACACTAAACCAATATCCAATTAATGTTTGCATTGAGAGCTATGTTAAACTCGTATATTCTCCTTAGGTCCAACCCTCATAATTTTATGTTTAGTAATAATCTCCAAAACCACCAACTTATCAACTTTCATGGGTACTCAAAGGAGACTTATCCCATAAATCAATAATTTTTGAAGGGTATACTTGATTAGTTGAATCTTACCTTATTGACTTAAAAGTGAGCCTTTCCATCTTGCAATATATCTAACATATTACTCCAAAAAATCTTGGGTACACCCCCACAAAGAGTGGGAGACCAAGAGAAGAATATATAAGGGAATTGATCTAATAACTTAAGATGGTTATAATTTTGATTTATTTAGCAAGAGGAGTGTTTAGAGAGAAGATGGTACTCTTTAGGATACAACTTTCTTATTTGATGCCTTCTTGTAATTGAAAGGGAAAAGTTTCAACTCAACCACATAAGAGATTGCAACATCACCAATAATAAAGGTTTCATCAACAAATTATTTATGAGAGAAAGGGGAAAGAATAATTTGGCTTGATACCATTCAAATGGCCCACATCTACTACACACTAAATGCTCCTTCCAAAAATTTCAGCTATGATATTGAATAAAAATGGTGGAAGGGGGTCACCTTGTCTTAGTCCTTTTAAAGCTTTAAATAAACCAAATGGGGAGCATTAATAATAACCATTTTTTTTGGTGAGGATATGCATTCCCTCATAATATTTATGAATTTGAAACCAAACCCAAAAATATCCATAACTCTATCAAGAAAGTCCGTGAGACCTTGTCATAGGCTTTCAAAAGATTAAGCTTGAGAAAAGAAACCATTTTTTTTACCATTAAAGAGTGTAGTACCTCATAAACAAAAATAATAGAATTAAGGACTTTTTTTTCTATGTAAGAGTAATATTTTATTAATATATCAAAAAGGGTTACATAGGTGGCCTACTAGCATAGATTTTATAAGAACTGTACCAAGAGTGGGTATTCGACCAAATAGAGCCATGATTACCAAAAATGACCGCGTAGGGTCTATAATCTAAGACCAAGATTTCAAACTATCCTCTACCATACTTCCCATCTGAGCACCCACCAATTAGTGTTTGAGATTTACAAAATTGACCACACAAGGTCTACATGCTGAGACTTGACATTCAAACTAACCCATATCTGAAAGCCATGAAAAAATTAGATAGTGATAAAATGCAACCTACCATATCAGTTGAAACCTGATTCCTACACAAATGACTGAAATTCTAGAATCCAATCAGATCCCTGGACTGGAGTTAGTTGAAGTAGCTTTTTCAGGAAATGTACCCCCACCCTAGCCTTTTTGTGATGCTCGACCATAGCCATACCTTCCATGTTCAAAATGAAGGGGAAATACTTTATCACCTCCCCCAACATCTCCAGCAGAGTCGTGTCCTTTGGACGAGGAGCACCAACACCCAAGGTCGCGGTTGCCAAGATTTCATTCAAGTCCCCAAGCAGATCGCCTTTGAACGACTTGCTTGTAAGCAACCTTGCCTTAAACTTCATTGTGTCTAGATCAAGAAGAAACACCAAGAATCTTGAGGAAATATTTGTATCAACTCGGTGCCACTCCCCATCCTCAAGAAACTCTTTCCCAAGAATGGCCTTAATAGTTGCGATTGCAAGGAAATCTGTTTTGAGCAAGATACGCTTGAGGCGTTGGTCTATCACCATTCCAAAGAAGGCCATTTGGAAAATTTCATTGACCAGATGGATAGGCAATACACTCCTTAAACATCCAGACTATGAATTTGGAGTATTTGGCCATATGTGAAAGCAAAACCGACTCTATTTTAAACAACTTACAATGAAAGTAATAATCCCCAAACCCGTATATCAATACCACAGAGTGAAGGCGCATGTGAACATGTACCGCAAGCCTATCCTTACAAGGATTGCTAACACAAGAGCCCTTCCTCATTATGTTTGTTTCATGTCAAGAACAAGAGGTCCTTTTAATGTCACCATAAACCACACGAGCCAAATCGACTAAGCTAGTCCCAGAATTATTGGAGATCATTAGAATGAGGCACTAATTACATTGATAAATCTAGATCCTGACGTATGATGCCTAGTACTCATTAGATGATACGCTCGACAAATGAGCTGAGAAGTGCCTCTGGGACTTCAGTGGAAAAAGCTATTGCATAGACTTTGATGTTGCCACCATAGATGACATGGCATACCATGATCAATTACTTGTTAGGGAACCCGCCTCTAGAGTTATTGATAATACGCTCGCTCACTTTCCACACTAGAGATTGTGGAAAGCCAACCCTCCCAACCCCCCACAAATTACTTTACATGATTTCTCTTATCAATATACCATCTGCTCCTTTGTTTGACAGTTCGTATGTCTCCCTATTTCCTTCCCTTAATGTGTGATTCAACATATACTACTTAAAACCTCCCAAAAGATTAATGGAATTTTTCAACATTGTTTCTAATTTCTAATTTTTCATGTGGCCACAATGCAGAGCATTGATTATCAACGATGAGTCCCCTTCTACTACTACATTGTCTAGCTTGAGTTTTTGACAAAGATCTAGACCAAGAAGAAAAACCTACATTTCTACTGTGTTAGTTCCAATAGGTAAAGGCATTGTTAGCCTACCAAGCATCTTACCATTCTAGTTTTTGACAATGCAACCCACCCCAGAGATACCTGGATTCCCCCTCGCTGCCCTGTCAAAGTTTATTTTGTGTTGACCATACTCTAGAGGCAACCATACCACATTCTTCCTCTCTTCTTAAGTCTTTTTGCTTCCTTCTCCAATGCATGGAGGAACCTTGATACCATTCCATTATTTTATCATAACTGCATCCCAACCAGTGAAGTTTCAATTCTTTTATGTCACTTGTCTTGGAATTGATTACCTCTACAATGGTAGCTTCCAACTTGTTCAACAATTCCTGAATATACATCTCTTTTTCTTAGAAAATATTCCTATTCCTCTCTTTCTAGATTTCCCATAAAAGCAATGAAGGACTTTCTATGCAAAGGTTTGAAAACATTGTGTTTTTGGTGAGTGGGGGCCATGTCTTAAACAGACTAAGAATGTTATTTGGTGGAGTGCTTTACCATTGTAGCTTTGCACATAACCACCTCTAGCACCTTTGAGAGAAGGGACACTACAGGGAAAGGTGGTTGCTTGTTTCCTTGTCTTGCTTGCATAATACACATCTTGTTGGATCATTGTAGCCCAAATTTACAAATCTGTTAGCAATCAACAATCAACACTCTCCCTTGCACTACTGCCCATGCAAAAATTCCATCCTTGGAGAGACAGTTTTTGTTCCAACATAATTTTTTAGGAATCCTAGACTCAAATTCTTGATTACTTACTAGTAATCTGTAACCATATTTTGTGTTATAATCATCTAATTTAGCACCATGTCATTTCAAAGAGTCTTCACCATCTCTAATGTGAACTATTCTTTACTTTAAAGTTGCTTCATAAGCTTCTACCTTGTCATCTGCCACACCTAAAGTCATCGTGCACTTCCACTGACTTTTATAGCAACTATGCTCTATTGTTATATGCAAATAATCCCTCACATAGCAACCCCAATCTTGTTTCATGATATTCATTGCTTCCTTAAGGTCCTCTCTTCTAGCTAGACTTTGGAAGCCCCCCCAGGAGTCTTCCTAAAAAAGTACGAATCTCCCATCCCTGATGTCCTATGTAAGGTAATCCAAAACAATGTCGTGACAATTTCTAAGAAATTTCCAAATACTTGAACCACTTGGGAGGGTCTTTGAGGTAAAAATTCTTGTACTCCCATCGTCCAAATATTTGACCTTCATGATTTTTACCCATTTGAGATTTTGATTAGTGTACATTTTCCAAACTAGCTTCACCACCAATGCTTTGTTCTGCAAAGGAAAGCTTTTTAGCCCTACCCCATCCGCTTCTTTAGATTTGTAATTTTTTTCCTAGCTTATTAAAGGATATTTATTCTGATATGAGGTTCCTTTCTAGAAAAAAAATCTTCATTTTATGATTCAGAATTTTTCTTGCCCTAGTTTACAATGGTAAATAGGAAATCATGTAGATTGGAAGGGCTGAAATTACTACTTCTAACATCATGAGTCTCCCTGCCCATGATAGCCACCTACCTTTCCAAGAAGCCATTCTTTTCTCTGCCTTGGACAACAATGGATCCCAAATATTTCCTGGTTGTAGACTTGTAGTTAAGGGTAGTCCCAAGTATTTGTAGGCAAGAACATCTCTTTTGAAATTCATTATCCTTAAGATCTCATTTTCCCTATAAGGGCTTGTGAAAAAGAAAAAAAAAATCAAACTTCTCTATGAGGACCTCTTGCCTTGATGTAGCTGAGTAATTATCCAAGATTTCCTTGAAGTTTCTTGTTTCCCTCTCCCAAGATGCCCCAAACAACATTGTATCATCAACAAACTGTTGATATATGATTTCCGACAAGCCTCTTGTAATATGAATTCCCTCAATCTTTTCTTCCTACACCACTTTGCTTAAAGATCTACCGAGAGCTTCTACCATTATGATGAATAAGAAGGGGGAGAGTGGATCTCCCTATCTTAATCCTTATGATGCATGGAAAAACCTTCAGGTGTGCCATTTATGAGAACTGAGTATCTGATGTAGGGAATCCAATTGAAGATCCAATCCAACCAACCTCTATGAAAACTAGATGCTTCTAATACTTTAATGAGAAACCACCAATTGACTTTGTTGTATGCCTTCTTGATGCCCAATTTTAACAACATAGTTTTCCTCTTTGTCTTATGAATAGAATGTATTTCCTCTTGAGTGATTATCATTCCATCTAGAATTGAGTGTCCAAGCGCAAAGCCAACTTTCTCTTCTAAAATCATTTTTGAAAGTATCTTCTTTACTCTATTTGCCACTACTTTGGCTAGTAGCTTGTAGACAAAGTTGCAAAGTGCAATTGGTTTGAATTCCTTTAATTATTCTAGTTTTTACATAATAACCCGCCCAAAATAACCCTAGACAGAATAACCTGGTCATAATAACCCAAGGACAAAATAACCTAGGGTCATAATAACCCAAGCCAAAATAACTCGTGGTCAGAATAACCCATGGACAAAATATCCCCGTAAGAATATAGAGAAAGGAAAACAAAATTTATAAATTACATGGGTTATTCTGTCCATGGGTTATTTTGACCACATGTTATTATGTCCATGGGTTATTTTGTCCTTGGGTTATTATGATGGGGTTATTGTGTCCAGGGTTATTGTGGTTGGGTTATTATGTCATGATACCCAGTGCCTTATCTGAATGGAGTTGAAAAGTGCCTCTTTAATTTCATTTTCTATGAATTTTCTTGTCAACATCTCATTTTGAGCCTCCGTGACTAGCCTAGGGATGCTTGAAGAAGTTGTTGCACTTTTAGATTGAACCCACTCCAATCATTCAATAGATTATGAAAAAATCAGTTGTTGCTGAAATGGTATCCTCCATTTTGTCTAGGGTTCTTCCATCTAAAGATTTGATGCTTGATATCCTATTGACCTTTCTTCTTGCCTTGGTGTAATTATGAAAGAATTTTGTATTCTTATCCCTCACATTAAGCCATAATTCCCTTGATTTTTTCCTCCAAAAAAAATATTTTTTTGCCAATATATATTCCATTTTGTTGAGTAGTTCTTTTTCCTTTTCATAACTATTATTTTCCATCCCACTTTATTACCTTTTCATTCAATTCACTCAGATTTTCTTCAATTTTTCTTTTCTCTTCAAAGATATTTTTGAAGCAGTCCATATTCCAAACTTTCAAATTATATTTTATCACTTTCAGTTTGGTGACAACATTGAGCATTTAAGATCCATTTCGGTTTGTATCTCTCCACCATTGTTGAATTAAATTTTTGAAATCAAGGTCTCTGAACCATATATTTTAAAATTTGAAGGGGTATCTCTTAGGTTTCATCTCCCTTGAAATTTCCAATTTAACAAGGTAATGATCTAAGCCAGAAGTGTGTAGAATGCAACTTTCCAATAAAAATTTGAAAGCCCCCAAATCTCATCTAAAGAGGTACCTGACCATTTTTTCAGCTATACTGCAATAGCCTTTCCTCCTATTGGTTCAAGTAAACTTCCCATTCCCCAATTGAATTTATCTCAACAAATTTCTTTTCACAAAATTTTTGAAGTCCATTTGGGATTGAAGTTTTCTACTCACGCCACCTTTCTTATCTTTAGATTTTAAAATTGCATTAAAGTTCCCCCCTAATATATAGAATTCAAATGTGGGGTTGTAAACTAAATCTAATTCCCTCCAAATATCTCTCTTTTGCATACAAGTGTTTGGACCATAAATTTTGAACAAAAGGAAATTTAAATTGGAGGTGAGACTTCTAACCTTAGAGGCGATCCAATGCCTGCTTGATGCAACTGTCTCAACTAAAACTTTTTCTGGCCTCCACAAAGTTATGAGCCCTTCAGTAGGTAATTTTGAGCTAACTGCCTTAATTTTCCATTTCTTCAATCTTCCTCCAAAACTCTCTACTTTTGTTTGGTTTAATTTTGATTCCTAGATTAGTTAAATATTTGCCCGTGACACATCTAGAAGGTTTCGAAACATGCTCTTCTTGTTAGGGACATTTAAGCCCCTAACATTCCATGTAATTAACCTCATTGTGTCTTAGGAAGGGCTTCCTCCTTCCCCGTCTTTAGCATCTTGGTTATCTTCTTTTGACCAATTTCATCCCTATCCATTTTAAGTTTTTCCTCTACCTCTGCACCAACCTCTTCCATAATAGGACACGATTCCCATTCTTCTTCTAGACCTGTTGGATTAAAATTCTCTGTGAAAGCTCCTTTTTTTGGTTCCATGGCAAGTTCAATAAGTTCATTTCCTACTATGATTAAGGAGTTTAGGTCTTCCTCTTTGAAATTGGCATCAATCAAATCAATGGAATTAGATAGATTTGTGTTTAATTCATTAGTCTAGCCTAATGCTTCTGCTTCTTGTTCCTTATATCCTTCCACTCTTTGATTAGAAATAGGGATTTGAACATGGGCCTCATACTTCAAAAAAATTGGAGACTTCTTGGGTGCAACATTTGAAGGGTTGGTCATACTTACTTTATTAGTGTAGGGTTCCACTTCTCCCCTTTGATTCTCTGCAACATGCTTCTTTTGACCACGCCACCCCAAGAATTTCACTTGGCTACTATTAGGGCATGGATCAGGAACTAAATTTTTCTTTGAATTTCCCTAATCTATAAATATCTTGATCTCCCTCCAATGTGGGTTGTTGGAGCCATTATCTATGTAGATCCTTACTTGAGTTCCAATACCATCTGCATTTAATCTTTCCTCCACACATATATACTTTTCCAAATGATTTTCGATCTCCTCCAATATGTCTGGATCTTAGAACTCAAGTGGGAGATCAAGGAGTCTATACCAATCTTGAATCCTTTCCATATTGTGTTTGTATGGATCAAACCCTGCCATCCATTTATGGATGTAAAATTCACTCCTATCCATAACCCATATATCACCCTTGATATTTTCTCTTGTTTATTATGTTGGATAGATCACAATGAAATAACATTCGTCAGTACCTTAAATTGCAAGTTGCCACCTTAATGGCCTTGCCACCATCTAATCAGGGAATCCCAATTCAAATCCTTACCATACCATTTAACCAAAATCCCATACCTTTCTAGGTGTTGTGTTGAAGTCTATAACTTGTTTGCTCCAATCACCATTGTCTTCTTGTAAGCACCATTATCCTTGTCATTTCTCCAACAATGTTGGTTGTTATTTTGTCACATATTCGAACCCCTACCTCTTGGACCCCATGGTCCTTGACCCATATTCTTGAACTGCTTTGCATCTATGGCTATAGGAGAGGAATTTTCCCTAGATCCCATAACTAGGGCCTTCCTTGGATTCGCAAAGCGTCGCTGATTGTTGATTCTGCTACTTGTTCTACCCTTTCTATGATTCTAGTTTGTAAACTCTCGATGCCTAGGTCAAATCCACCAATTGAAGTCATACCTAGGCTTCCCATTCCAGTTGTTGTAGATCCCATTAATAGCTTTCTATGTTGGTTCATGCCTCTCATGTTGATTACACCATACTTCACTAGAGGTGCACTCCTAAATTTGATCCAAAGGGACAGTTTTCTTTGCTTCCTCACCCCAAGACCTGCTACCTTCACCCACGTCGAGCTCACCCTTTGCACTCTGCACCATTTTCTTTCTTCTTAAGGGTAGAATTAAGGATTTTATTTCCATAAATGAATCCATTTTTCTTCTGATAAATCAACCTTGGGAACTTATGGCCTATAATCCAAGAGATAAGAATTTAAAAGAAATAAAATAAACTAAATTTCATAAGATAATTGGATGGAACTCATGAAATTAGGAATCCCCAACCCTTTTTGGTATAAGGACAAGGAAGGGAGCATTAATTTCCTTAAGACAAATTCATTCTTGAATAACTCCTTAGTAGCCTTCACCAAATCAATCCTCACAATACTCCAAAAGGTCTATAAAAAGTAGGGGAAACTCTCTAGTCCTAAGGCCTTATTTCCTTCAAAAGAGATTTTTTTTGGAGTAGAAACAAGATGAATAAAATATCCAAGTACTTCCACAAGAGAATCATGCAACAAAATAAATAACTATCAATAAATTAATATATAATATACAAAGAAACTCATCGTATATGTATAGAAAGGAAGGCGTAGGAAGGTGAGAGTGAATACTAACCCACCAAGAGGTTTGAAACATAAAGACCACTTGGGAAAAGTGTGAGATCATATTTCATGTTCCTATGAGGTAAGACAACTAAACCACTAAGTAAAATTAAGCTAGTTTGAATAGGTCTATTAGGTCTAAGAACTAGATAAATGTAAACTAGATGTGTAATATCCCTTTACACACTAAGAAAACAACTTTAACTTAATTGGCCATGGTAGAGAGGAAGGTAGAAGAAAATACATGATAGTGGATTTTAGCTTTGTCAAAACCAAGAAGACACATTCTTTAACTTTTTTTAACACAACCTTGAAGACTAGAAAGAAAAGAGTTGAATTTGAGAAGAAAATATACAATATAAGAGAAGGCATCAAGAGAAAAAGTTGTTAATTCAACATCTAATTGAAGTATTTTGAACTCATCAACTTTGCAATTTTCCTACGAATTATACAAATGTGAAATTACAAAGTATTAGATACATGGAGGCCAATAATGTCCATTGTCTCATCTAATTTTTTTCGATATATAAATTGTTCATGCTCCCTTGTGAATTGTGTTTTTTGACCATTTAACATTTTTATAAATCCCTTGACTAAAGAAGTTGTCTCTTGATCTTTCATATGTAAAAATTATGTGGAGTTAACAAATCAATTTTTGGATCCATTCTAAAACATAGAACAATGCACCTATATTGTGCCCTGAAAACCCCCCAACTTGTATTTGATTACAAGTTGTACAAGATGAAAACATGGATCAACTATTTATAGAACACAATGATTCTTACATTTTTATGAAAATTTCCATCAAATCTAAAAATTACATGTATAATCAAAATCATTATAATTTGTGATAAATTTCAAAAAATGTTGGTAAAATTTTGTTAAATATGGTGAAAATTATGCCTCATAAAAAATTAATATAAAGATAAAATTTGGAAGATAAAAATGGTTTAATACATCACACTTTGGAAAAATGACTTTTCTCATTTCATAGTGGATGGAACCAAGTTTTTTTTTTACTATTTAAGTACGAAAAAATACTCCCTAGTTTGAAATTTATTCTAAGAAGAAAAAAATACCCATTTTCAAGTACTTGAGGTCAATAAATATCAATTGTGGCAATAAATGCTAACATAAAATATAGAAATTACCAAAATAGGTAGCAATTACAAAAAATGTTAACATTAACAATTTGAATGCTAAAATTATGGTGTGTTATGAAACAAACATGTAGAATTAAAGAGCAAGCTCTGCAATTTTCCCACTCCTTGGTTTTTTAAATTTTTTGCTTGATTTTTTGTTGGTTCTTTGGATTTGATTTGAATGATTGATGGATCAGTCTGGCAAGGGGGGCTAGTAAGGCCCCCCCTTCCAAGAATGTTGTTCCCAAGCTTGGTATTGTGCTTGGGTTTGGTGCTCCCAAAAATGTTGTTCCCCTTCATGGTACCTTTTTTGACACCGATGTCCCTTCTTCAATGAAACTGGAAGCTTATACTTTTGACAAGCCACCTCTGTCCCCGCCTCTAGGCTACGATTCCTTTTTCCCTAAAGAAGATCCAGTTTCATTTGTAGAAAAAATGGTTGGTGGAGGTTCACCAGCTATGGAAAGGTTAAATATAGATTTTGTCTCTTGTTCGATAGATGGTCAGGAAATTGATGTCCTTGAACCTCTCAAGATTAAGGAAATGGATGGCCTCAAGCTATCATTAGTGGGTAACTTCTTGGTGTACTCCCCAAATATAGACTAGGTAAGGCAATGGGTTGACTCTATATGGAATTTAAAAGGAAGTGTTTCTATTAGTGCTATGTCCAAAGGTATTTTCCTTTTTACCTTTGTGTATGCGGATATGATTAAGGTTCTCATGGGAGGTCCTTGGGATTTTGATGTTGGGTTTAAGAACCTTCTTTCATTGTGCAAATGGAAACTAGGTTTTGATCCCTCTGTTGACTTGGGTGCAGATAATTTTGAGTTTATTGAGGAAGGAGAAATAATCTCTCAAATTGGATTGGAAAAATATTACTCTGCCACCTCTCCTCTAAAACATTCTGCAAACAGTCTCCCCCCTTGTCAACCTGAAGGAAAAAATCTAAAGGACTCATTGGATTTGTTGGGTTTCCCTTCTCTACCCTCAGATGAAGCTGATGATTAGGACTAGGTTCAAGAAAATAGTAAGTTAAAAAAGAAGAAGAAAATGAATGTAGGAGGAGGAAATAAGTTAGGCAGACCTTCTTAGAAGGAAATAATAAATAAATAAACTATTTGTGATGTGGCTTTAGGAAGATAGAAGACCTTGGACTCAATTGCGGGGTCAAAGTCTAAGAAGAAGTAAGGGAGGTTGTTTTCCCTCCCATAATAGAATCAAGGTGATTTTGTTGTTTTTTCCTATGATTATGAAGATAATTTCCTAGAATATTAGGGGCCTCAACAGTCCCTATAAAGAATAATTGGTCAAAACTTTCCTCATGGACAATAAATTTGATGTTCTACTACTTCAAGAAACCAAAATGAAGAAGGAAAATTTTGATAATACTGTTAAGAATATCTAGCCTACTACTAATCATGCTTTGAGTGATGTTGAAGGTGCCTCTAGAGGCAACTCTATGGAATCCTTCTAAACTCAAGGGTTCTATGGGATTCTCTAGAAAAAATTGCCTAGTGGTCTCCTTTGAAGACCTTATCGCCTTTGAAAAGTGGAATCTGATAAATGTTTATGGTCCTAACTCACACCGTGATAGACTACTACTTTGGGATTTCTTGGATGACAGCATAAAAGGTAGATTGGATGATTTTTGGATGCTTGGAGGAAATTTTAATTCTACATTGTTACCTTCAAAAAAATTGAGTGGCCTGGATGACTATTTAGATAGCATGATGGATTTTTCAGGATTTATTAAGTCTATGGGGCTTTTTTATATTCCCTTACTTGGATCCCATTTCACCTGGTCTAATAGAAGATTAGGAAATCAACTAATTAAAGTCAAATTGGATAGGTTCCTTGTCTCCTCTAATTGGAACATTTCTCAACACCTCTCCTTATCTTCCTTGCCTAGAACTAGATTTGATCACACTGCCATTATTCTAAAGAGGAATGTCAATGCTGCAAAACATCCATTCCCCTTCAAATTTGAAATTATGTGGACCCTCTACCTTTATTTTGGTCCCTTAATTGATAAATGGTGGAATAAACCATTAGCTAGTACCCCTATGTTTAGCCTTGCTACTAAATTGAAAATAATTATGGAGAGAGTGAAGGGTTGGAACAAGTTCTCCTTTGGTATTTTTGACACCAAAAAATCTTTAGGAGACAACATTAAGGAGATGCAAGATTTAATGGAGTTAGGGGTGGTGGATGAAGCTACTTGTAATCATGAATGCGACCTGAGAACTCAATGGTACAAGGTTAACAAACAAGAAGAAATTTTCTAGAAACAAAAATCTCAGGTTCAATGGCTTTTGGAATGGGATCATAACACTAAGTTCTTCCATCAATCCACTATGAAACATATAAGTGAGATCAGGGTTTGAATGAAATCCTCCAAGTAATTCCTAAGGTGATTTCTGATCAAGATCTTCAAATGATGACTAAAGTTGTTTCCCTTCGGGAGGTGAAGTCTATTGTTTTCTCTTTTGGATCTTACAAAGCCCCTAGGCCTGATGGGTTCCCCTCCCATCTTTTAGCTTTATTGGGACATTGTGAACAATGACCTATTAAATGATGCTAGAGACTTCTTTAGATCTGGTAGGCTTCTTAATCAACTTAATGCAACTTTCATAGCTCTTATTCCTAAATAGGAATATGTTTCCTCTATGCATGATTTTAGACCTATTAGCCTATGTAATACTATGTAAAATTTTTTTCTAAGATCATTGTGTTTAGATTGAAATTTGTTCTGAGCAAAATGATAGCTAGAAATAAAAAGGGTTTTTTTAGGGAAGACACATTTTGGATGTTGCCATAACTACCCATGAAATTCTCCACTTAATAGACCTTTGTAAAAATGTGGGGATGGCTCTACAACTAGGCATCTCTAAAGCCTATGATAGAGTCTCCTGGCAATTCTTGATTGTTGTTTTCATAAAATTTGGGGTGAATGGAAAATTCCTAAAACTGATCACTGCTTATGTTAATACTCCAAAGTGTTTGATCTTGGTGAATGGGGTACCTTAAGGTTTCTTGTCTTGTGGAAAGGGTATTAGGCAAGGGGATCCTCTATCCCCTTATATTTTCATTATTGTTGTTGAATTCTTGGGAAGAAACATCCAAAAACTCCTAGACTCTACAGTTCTAAAAGGTGTTAAAGCTGCTTCAACCCTCCCACCTACCTCTCATCAAAAATTTGTTGATGATACTATACTTTTTGGTGAAGCTTCGGTGGGGAACCTAGTCACTGGAAATTCATCTTGAATGACTATGCTAGTGCTTCAAGTCAGCATATCAACTACAACAAGAGTAAGCTATACTTCTTCAACTCAAACCAGATTGTGAAAGATAGAGTTGTCTGCGTATTGGGTTGCCAAGAGGTTGTTCTATCTACTACCTACTTAGGCTTACTCCTAATCTCAAAAAATTGGATAGAAATGATTGGAACCATATTATTCAGAGAATTCAAAAGAATTTGGCTGGATGGAAGGGAAAAATCTTGAGTCAAGCTGGGAAGCTTCAATTGTTAAAGCCCTCGCTTCAAAATGTTATAGTCTACTACTTGTCTCTGCTCAATATTCCTACCTTTATAGCTAATAAAATTGAACAAATCCAAAAAAGATTCTTGTGGTTAGGAACAAAGGAGAGAAACAGAATGGCACTAGTGGGGTGGGAGAAATTTTGTGCTCCTAAAAGTGTTGGAGGCCTTGGGATAAGGAGAATTAAACTCTTTAAAAAAGCTCTATCTCCCAAATTGGTGTAGAATTTGCTAGAAGGTACCAAGACTGGGTTATGATTTCTTAAAGCTAAATATCTTAGAAAAAGGGACCAAGGTTGCTTCCTTACAACATCATATTTTCCTTATGGCTCTATTTTCTAGAATCACCTCCTTAAAACTAAAATTGTACTTAAACTAGGTGTTAGAAAGCACATTGGTAATGGTTTGGATGCAGAATTCTAGAATGATTCTTTGAACTATGGGATGCATCTCACTTGGATCACCTCAATCCTTTGAAATAAAGGTTGATCAGAACTTGTGGAAAGAAGGTGAATAGTTATATTGATTGGGATGGATTGGAACCTAATTGGATTAACTTCAATAATTAGCTTATGGGAGCTAACCTAAGGGGAGATAGACAAAAAAATTGGGACCTGACTGTGCCAAGGCTTCACCAATTAATATGGGAGGTTTCCTTATTCTCTAAAGACATGAAGGATGAGTGGTTGTGGACCAAGATCCCTTCAAGCTAGTTCTCTATTAAAAATACCTATGTGGAAATAGAAAAACCTTTATTAGCTAGTAGGAGCTTCCAATGGAACACTATTTGGATAAAAAAATTGACTCCTAAAGTTAATTGCTTTTGGTGAGCTGCTTCTCATGGAAAAATCCTTACTATTGATAATCTGGTTAGAAGGGAGTTCCAATTTGTTAACAGATGTGTCCTCTGTAATGAGGAATAGAAAATTATGCACCTGTTCTTCCACTACTCGTTCTCAAGAGAAAATTGGCCCTTCTTCCTTCCCCTACTACTCACTGAGTGGGTTTCCCCTCCTATTCAAAAATGTTTATTGATAGTTGGTCCTTCTGCCCTTTCTCCCACAATATTATCAAGGATCTCTAGAATCAAGTTCCTCCCTACATAACTTGGGGGATTTGGAAGGAGAGGAATAACAAAATATTCAAGGAACCAAGAAATAGGAGGGATCTATGTTTGGCTATCAAGACCCAAATATAGGAAAATGTGGAAGTGGGGGGATATAACTAATCTAAGGTCATGCCTTCTTATAAGGAGATCATAATCAAATAAATCTGAGGCCTCAAAAACAATCTCATTAATATCAATTGGACTACATATCTTTCAATAAAAACTACTCTTTGGACCCCCCTGAGAGGGATTGGGTTAAATGCAACTTTGATGGCTGATCTAAAGGCAACCCTAGTTTGGTAGGGGTTAGAGGCCTTATCATAAATCACCACGGGGATTGTATTGTTGGTTATGGGAAAAACCTTGGGGTGTACTTCAAGAATAAGGCAGAGGATATGGCTACTTGGGGAGGGACAAAACTTTTGAAAGATCTAGGTTTTCAAAAATTTATCTTGGAAGAAGATTCTAAGCTCATTATTGATATTTTGAAAAAGGACAATGTTGTACCTTGGGAATTAAGAAACATTATGGATAACTATAAATTGCATGTGCAATTTTTCACTTACTATAAAGTTCAACATGTGTACAGAGAAGGGAACCACTATGCAAATATTTTTTCTAATGAGGCTCTTAAGTATAATACTTAGACTCATTGGGAGTATGGTGTGTTTCCTAGGGCATTAAAAGATAGAGTCTTAAAAGAAAAAAAGAAAAAATGGTTATTTTTTATAAGTATTGGATAAGGGGTCTAGGTTGGGTGATAATTAGATTTGGTGATAGGATGGACATACATGTAAATAATTAAAAGGTTGGCATATTTTGAATTATGGAAAGTGTTAAGGAGATCTTCATCGGGGAGAAATTTAACGAGTCCATCATTCCCAAGTGCCCCCCGTATCACATTTTTATTTGCAATAACAAAGCTTGGGTCATTTCAAATTTTATTAAAATTCCATACATCTCTTCCCACCATATTTATGAGGCTCATATTGATCGTGATAATATGGAAACATTTATTATGGTGATGTTTAATCATTCCAATTCTATCCTTGGGCTCGTGTTTCTGGCTTCTCTCATCTAGCAAATTTTTTTAAGAAACTCACACAAATTTCTTCTTTTCATTTGTTCTCTCTGCAAGTTTGGCATAAGTGTGGGAAGATTTTTTCTCTAGGGTGGTATGAATAAGGGAAATAACTAGAAGGTCAAAAAAATTGCATACTTCTAAAATGGGAGGGCCAAGGAAGAGAACTAAACCCCCTAATTGTGTAGTCCTCAAACAAAATTTTGATCTCTGAAGAATGTTTCGAGGAGCTAGTATGGCTTCTTTATTTGAAGCAATGAGGGGTTACAATGAGATTTTGACTATTAAGTTCACCAATTCATGGAAAAAAGGTCACGTATCTATTGGTGCATTGAAATTTGAAGTGATAGCTCAACTAATAGCCAAAGCTACTAGCCTAGCTAATGAAGGGAGAAAGGTGGCAAAGAAAAGTGGTGCTGATTACCAGAGGTTCATGGATAAATTTCTACATGAAGGTGAGGTGCTAACAAAGTTCTAGAATGGGTATGCTTGTCTTGATCTCCCCTTGCTATTTTCCTTGGTTAGTATGTTTGTGATGCACTACTTCACTTTAGAAGGTAGGTACATGACTGTTCACACCTACCATTTTCCCATCCTGAATCATATTCATCATAATGAAAGAATCAATCTACCATTTTACTTTCTTTCTTCTCTTTAGAAAAACATTGAGAATGGGGCCTCGCCTCCTTTGCACTAAGGCCTAATGCTATCTTTGTATAAGTTTTCCCTTTCAAATAACCCCCATGGAAACCTATTGATTGTTAGGTAGGATAACCATCCCTATAATAATGATGAGGAGGTTGATTTACCCCAATCTATTGTGCATTTGAACCATGTGCCTAACCATAGGCCCCCGACTCCTCATATTGAGCTTTAGGAGGGTAGCCCTTTAAATGTTGCTCCCTTGGCTACCCCCACTTCCAAATACTCTGCATCTAAATCTAGGAATACCTCAATTGAAAATTCTCTCAAGCTGGAATTGTTCAAAGCCACCCTAGAAAAAAGGAAACATTCCCCACTGCTTCTGGAACCCCTAAAGTTAAAAATTTGAAAAAAGACCAACAAATCCCGAAGCAGGGTAATATCATTACCATTAATGAAGGCCCTTAAATTTTTCAAAAGGAGGAAATGGATGAAGGGAAGGTGGGTGTGTTGCATGGTGGCCAAATATCAGTGAGATTGGCTAAAGTCGCTTCCTTTGATAAAAAATTCAAACGTAAAAAGAAAGAAATTGAGGAAGACACAACTGTTTGTGGAAGATTTTGGACCCCAAATGGAAGAATAGAGTGAAGGCATGGATTGTGATGACTGTGACTATGAGATGGACAAAGAAGAATTGGAGGAGGAGGAGGATGGTAAGGAGGAAGAAGAAGTTGGTAGGGGAGGAGGATATTGAGGTTGTTGAGAAGGATGTCAAGGAAAAAGAGGACAATTCCCCTTATGCTACCCTTTCTAGTTATACTAACATTCAATTTTTGAAATGAAGGATAATCTTTTTGCAGGTTTAGGTTGAAGACACGAAAAAGGAAATCATCACTTTGATGAAGCTCGCTAATAGGTTGATGTGTCGGTCCATGGTCGGTGTAGTGTCAGGTCAATCAAAGATCAGGAAGTAGTTAAAGAGGGTTGGGAAGAATGAAGACATGAAGGACCTAGCTTGTGAAGCTTCCCTTTATTGGAGGGAGTTTGTCTCTTAGATTGATTGCAAATTCCAAATAATGGCTTTGTCTTGTTGCTTTTCTTTTTTATCTAGTTTTATGATTGTTCTAAAACTTTGGTTTCTTTGGATGATAGTATCAAATTGTTATTTTATGCTAGCTATGCTTTGGTTTAGGACTTTCTAGTTTATGGTTAATCTTTTATCTAGCGTGCATGCCACATCTTGGGTCATTCTATGGCATGCTTATATTTTTTATTATAATTATAACAATCTCGTGGATGTAAATACTGGTAATTTGGCCTGTAAGCCTCATGTGGTTACTTAACAATATATAGTTTTAAAGTTGTTGTTTTGTTGGGTGTGATTAGTGTTGTTAATTCCTAGCCGGTCTCATTTTTTCTTTCTTTAGCTATTTTTGTCTCTACGGGATCAGGGCCCTTTCCCTACTTATATAATAAAAAACAATTGAATGCTACCATGTAAACACAACCACTAGAATGTTAACATATAATGCTAGTGTACATTAAATGCTAACTTATGGGGTTAGTATAAAGTATTGATAAAAGTTGTTAGCTTTACAGTTTGGAAGCCTAGTGGTCATTGTGGCTAGGGTGTTAACTTTTGGAGGTTAGTATAAAGTATTGATAAAATGGACTCTTGTGCTAGAGGTGAGGATTTTGGAACCTATATGTGTTGATCCAAGGGGTCATAGCCTATGGTTGTAGGTCATGTGTGGGTAGGTCCATGTGGTGGGAGGGTCATTAGAGGGCTTTGTTTAATGTGAACACTAAACAAATGTCAAAGAGAACTTGCAAAAAAGTGTATGATTGGAATTTCTAGCTAATTTGAGCCTTCCATATGCAATGGTGATTTCTATTTGGCTCTATGGCACACCTATGATTGGGATGTGTATGATTCAACTAAAATTAGGAAGGGAATTATAACTCATGGATTTGATACCATTTTGGAATTAAAAAAAAATGAATGCAATATCCAAGAACTTTCACAAGAGAATGGATGCAACAAAATAAACCAAATAACTATCAATAAATTGTATATAATGTACAAATAATCTCCTTGTATATGTAGGACAAGGAAGAACTATGAAGGTGATAGTGTAACACTAACTAACCCTCCAAGAGGTGTGACATATTTAAAAATTGAGACAACTGCGAGAGCATGTGTCATGTGCCTATGAGGTGAGACAACTAAACCATGAAGTGAACTTAAGCTAGTGTTAATAGGTTTACTAGGTTTAGGAACTAGATAAATGTAAACTAGATGTATAATATTCATTTTCACATGAATAAAAATAAAAAAATTAACTTCATCATCCAAAATGGGTTTTGCAAGAGAAAAATTATCAATATCATCTAAAATTCCTAGAACAAGGCCTAATACATTTCGTTGAATGAGACTATCCTACATGACATCCTCTAAAGGTGGACTATAAATAAAACAATAGTTTTATTCCTAATTTCATTCTCATCTTTAGAAAAAAATTGTTATCCCACATTTCCTGTATTCTATTGGATGACCTATGTTCAAGAGATTTATATGGAAGAATTTTCTATTCTTGTCACCCTCCTTCAACCAACAATCACTTAGATATCTCTAAATTAAAAATTCTTCTTCCTTAGAGATAAGAGAGGGCAGATTGCACAAAGTATTTTTTTCATTATTCATTAACTCTTCATTCCACCTCTACTTTGGATCTAACTCTCAATATCTAGTTACTCTCTTACTTCTAGATTTTTCCTAAAAATATCACTAAAAGAATCCTTATTCCACTTTCTAATATTTATTTTTTGCATTACCCAAATTCTTGAATAACTTGGACATACTAGACTCATCCAACTTAATGTCCCACCCTTCAAAAAAATTGGACAGAAGAAGAGGGTGTTGCAACTAATTTATTTTGAATCTAAAAAGAAAACCTTTCTTCTTTCCAAACTTGTACACATAAACAACAATAGGAGAATGGTCCAAACCACTCCTGGTCAATGCTATTAAGAGAAACAATAGGCATTTAGTGAGCCAAGAGAGATAAAGGCTCAATAATTCCTCACCTAGATGATATAATATCACAACCTTCTATTTGATCAAGTAAATCTACACCTTACATGTCTAATAAGGAATTTTGGTGAATGAATTTCATACAATCTTCTCAATTGTTCATAGAGCTTTGGGATCCTCATTTTTTTATTTTCCTTCAATGGGGAATTGAAATCTCCAACAACCATCCAACATAGAGAGGATTACATTTATATAAAAGTAGTAAGGCATGACCACAAGATTTTTATCACACCTCTCACATTAGACAAACAAAGATTGGACAAAATCTATGAATTATTCTTCTTTTAATGATGGAAAATGATTAAAAAAACATTATTTGGGTTAGTAACAATAATCATTCCTTTCAAGTTTGATGGGTTCCAAAGTGATGTAGAATAAATCTTGCATCACCCAAAAAAATAAAACTTCCTTACTTTCTTTAGTTGTTTTGAGTCCCATGATGGCACTTAAGGGGTGTAAGATAGTAAAAAGTCAAAAAAAGTCAAAATAGTCACTTACTATTTTTAGAAAATTAACTTAGTTGGGATCATATGGACTTGAATATTTACCCCAAGAAGCAAAATTGAAAAAAATATATGTTAGCATAAGAATAATCTCAATATCTTGTACCGTTTGGGAGATATTAAAGTTTTTGTCCTGATAAATTTCTACAATAGAATTTCAAACTCAATTTTGAAATCCTTAGAAGCCTTAGAAAATCTCAAAAAATGGATGAAAATATCTTTTGATATTTCGACATTGTAGTACTCTTTGAAAGCTTTCCAAAAATATATTATAATAGAAAATTGGACACCTGAGTCAAAAGTTATGGCTTTAAGAAGTTGTTCCACCAAAAAGTGAATTTCAATAAAATATCTTCTTGGGTGGGAAATTGAATGGTTGGAATTTTGATTCCAAAACAAAAGGGGGAGTTACACTTTCTAGGACATTCTAAGGTAGTTATTGGTGTCAAATAAAGGGTTACAAGAGGTGGCTCCATTAGAGTAGATTGTGGATATGATAATATACTTTCCATTAGAGCAGATTGTGGATATGATAATATACTTTCTTAGGGAGTTGATTTTATTCGTAATGAATCAAGCCCATGTGGTTGTAGCATTGTAATTTTTGAATATATAATTTAATTTTCTAAAGCCAATCAAAATTGGGTTGTTTTATGTCCTACATTTTATGTTCTAATATTTTTTGTTGTGTTATGTGTCGGTGTTGGTGCAGTAGCCTCCCTCCTCACAAAGTGTGAAAGTGCCACTAGAAGCTTTGTAATCATAACACCCTTTGCATCTACTATTATTGAAAATTATATTTTTGATTTTGATAATTTTTTCAATGAGAGTTTTGATTTCTTGGAAAATTATGATGGTTTATATTGTCAGGTCATGTTTTGTAAATTTCATGCTTTTGTGGATTTTTCAAACCTTTAACTATGATGTTGCTATCAGGATTCAACTGTATGAAACATGGGTCAATGAGTTTGACTTGAAAACTCCATGGTTAAATCCTGATAGCAATATCATAATTTGACACGTTGTGGAAAATACCTCCTACTTATCAAACCTCTAACTTCCAAGAAATGATTTTTAGTTTTTCAGTTTGGGGTTCTATTAGAGCATAAAGTTGTAAGGGTTTTTTAGCTTCCATCAACAACTTTTTTCTTTGTTTCTTCTCTCCAAGTTTCTTGTGACTTGATCTTCCACTCCTTTTTTGGTATGATCCACAAACTATAGTTTTTTATTTTGTATTTCTCCACTTAAGATCTACCATTTTTCTCTCCATAAATTGCTATCCTCCAAACTATCTTAAGAGTCAATCTAGTAACTTTTACTAATGTTTTTTGAATATGAAGAGATCGAACTTCTCACACTAGATGGTTATTATAATGGAGACAATATTTAGCTCCAAATAATCCTTCTTTACCACTTCTCCAATATAGAAACAAGAAATATTGTTTCCAAGGGAATTACCAACCCTATCCTCCACCCTACAATGAGCCTACATTGAAACATCTACCAAACTATCATCTAAAACATCTATATCCATTTTGATATGTTCTAAAATTTGACAACCCACCTCTACACCTAATGGGTTAAAATTAGAATAAGGACCAAATGAGGAGTCACCAAGGGGTGGAAAGATAAATCAATAATGTTAAAATTGGTGGTATACCAATATCTTTTGATAATTCCACTTAATATGCATTTCTTGAATCAAATTTCTTAACAATTTCACAAGAACCAAATTTCTTCATTTTTAGCTTATTATATGTCCCCTGTGAAAATATTTCCTTCCTAAAATAAACCATTGCTTCATCCCCCACCTCATATTCCTTGTGTTTCCCTCTTTGATAAACATGTTCCTTATACTTGCGGTTCATTTTATCCAATTTTTATTTTATTTCAAGATGCAAATTTCTTATATATTTTGCATAATATTCAGCTAAAACTCTCGTGATGTGCTTTGTAGTAAAATTTATTAATTTTTAAATATTCATTGAATCTTATCCACATACAATCTCAAATTGTGTTTCACCAATACATCTATGCAAAGTATTAAAAGTAAATTATGTTATGAAATAAATGCATAATTCCTAGAATGTGTAAGCCATTTCCTACATAACCCCATGGGAGAAAAGCATGCATAAAATATTACAAAATAACCATAATATAAATACCAAATAGAAAATCCACAAGATATACCTTGGGATAACCCTCAAGAGGGAAAAACGAACATCTAAAAGCATCCATACTCCATCTTATTATTCAACAATAAACAATACATGCACTTAAAACTTTACAATGAATAATTTTAAAATATCAAGCAATGCATTCTTCATGTTTCCAAGCATGAATCCACACATCCCATGACATGCTTCACATATACATTCCTCAAAAAGGCTCAATACAATTAAATCCCACTCACACATCCAACCTTAACCAATAAACATGTGTTTGCTTTTATAGACACAAGCTCACACAAATACAACTAAGTGGTAAGACAAAAACCATTGACCCCTCATTTAATATCAGGTACTAGGTTTGTACATTATTAAATATCTCTCCTCAAATATTAAATAATTATCCTATGTCTCCCACACATAAAATAATTAACCCAATGTTACAATACAACTATGCAAGTGACCCCAAATAATTACCTAGTGTGGCCAAACACATCTCCTAGATGAACCACAACTAAATAATCATTTAATTGCAACTTTATAATAAATCAACTTGTGAAATAGTTTACAACATCAAATCCTAAAAAATTAGAGTCTGTAATAATATTAAATCTTATTTTTCTACCTTACCTCCTAATAAATATATTAACAAGTTTTCCAAACCCATTCATAGTTTTTATTTTTCCATCTATTTATGAATGATATGTTGAGTTAAAATTAAATTTTCTATTCATTTTATTCTGTAATGTCCTTCAAAAAAGACCAAAAATGTTTACATCCCTATCTAACACCAATACTCCTAATTAATCCTTGAAATCTCATAGTTTATTTAAAAAGTAAATTAGCTATGTCTACTACATCATTAGTTTTCTTAGAAGAAGTGAAATATGTTATCTTGGAAAATCTATCACAAACTACAAAATGAAATTATTAATTCTTTGATTTATTGGTAATCCTAGCATAAAATCCATACTAATATTCTCATAGGATTTCTCTAAAATTATTAATGGATTATATAATCAACCATTTTGACTTATACCTTTAGAATTTTGATAAAGTATTTCCACATCTTTGTACATATGTGGCTCAAAATAGTATTCATTTACCAATTCCACTATTTTATCAATCCAAAGATGTCTTGTTAATCCACTACTATGCTTTCCTTTGATTTTTTTTCTCATTGAACTTTTAGGAATACATCATCAATTTTCTTCGATCATGAAATTATCTTAAATCAAGTAATCCAATCATGTATCTCTATCTCCTCTTACTATTATTTTAGATGATTTACGTGTCTCATCGAATTTGGTGTTGATCTCATACAAATTCTTCAATTATCAAAATCAAAAACTTGAATTCTCATTTCTATCAACAAATTATGTCTTCTACTCAATGAGTCAACTATTCTATTGAATTTACTATTCATATACTTTAAAAATTCATAATAGTTCAATTCTTTTGACATTCCTTTGCTTTAACTTACCTTGGCTATTTAGATATTACAATGCTTGATGATCAATGTACAAGATAAATTATTTTTATAACTACTAATGTCTCTTTCTTTAATGCTTATACAATTGCATAAAATTATTAATAACAAACTAAATACTTCTTTTAGAAAATTTCATTTCTCTCTAAAATAAGCAATAGATCTTTCCTAATTTAAAACAATTCTTATCCTAGTCCCATTCGTATCATAATGAACTTCAAATAATTTATCAAAATCTAACAAAATTAGCATAGGATTTTGTCAACCTTATTTTTTTAATCCAAGACTTTCATCAACTAAAACAATCCACTTGTTATCATCTTTATTACCTCTCATTGTTTTAGTAATCGATACACATATTCTATAAAAAATGATCAAATTTTAGTAAAATCTAGTAAATTCATGAAATTTTCTAACTTCAAAATAGTCACAAGTGTAGGTCATTCAAGAATATCTTTTAGTCTCTCAAGATTCATATTCAATCCATCTAAATAAATTAAAAAACTAATATACTAACTCGTCTTTCATGAAACTACATTTATTTATATTTATCAATAATTTAATTTATTTTAACATCTACAGTACTAACCCAATATGCTCTAGGTGTTATTTTTTACTCTTACTAGAAGTTGGAAGGTTATCCAAGTATACAAAAAAATTACCCAAATATGGTTCCAATACTTTATTTTCTAGCCACATAAATTACTAGTACATTAGTTAATTCAAATGGCATAATAAACCACTCATACAAACCTTCTCTAGCCTTATATGTAGTCTTCCACTCATGTCCTTCTCTAGTGTTAATATGATAATCACTCTTCCAATCTATCTTGCTAAATATTTTGCACCAATCAAAAAATATATAAGATCATCCATCCCTAGCAAGGGAAATATATATTTGATAGTGATTTTATTTATTTCTCTTATATCTATAATATTCTATATTCTCCTCCATTATTTGGTGGTAATATCAAGAGTACCACACATGGAATTATATTTTCTCTTATTATCCCTTCAAAAAAAATTAACTTGCCTATATTCATCTCCTCATTTCCAATCGATGTCAACATAATCTATACTTGCTTTAGGTATTAGATTCATATTTAATGAATTATTCTTCTCATTGGTTTTAACCCTTTATGTATGTGATAAAAAATAATATCAATATAATTTATCAACAATTTAGAAATATCAAGATGCGTCACTATATTATCCTTCATGGTCTTTTGCACTTGGCTACACTTCGGAATAACAATAAAACAAATCTTCTCCTAATTTAATCTTTCAGAAAATACTTTCCTTTAACCAACAATATTATGGAATTACTATTCACTATTTCACCTTCCTCCTTCAAAGGTAAAGTACATGTTTTGATCCATCCTTCATCAACCTATAAATATTTTATCTACCATTATGTATATTTTTTTTTAATCAAAATACCATGGTATACCCAAACAAATATGACAAAAATCCATAAGAATGATATCACACAAAACATCATATTCATTAAACTCCAATGTTAAATGTCATAATTAGGAAGCTCAGCTCTTTTCAAATTCAACTTTTCTGCCATTTCAATCAAAATAATATTATTATTACTACCACTATCTATAGACACTGAAAAATGTCTTGAATGATATCATGCACTCAAATCAGGTATACTAACATCATTTCCTCTTGAAACCCATCCTCTTTTCACTTAATTAATTAAATTAGCCTCGCTAATTAATTAATGGCATCATTCACATCTATTAACCTAATTAATTTAATCAGGTTAATTCACCCCACCCCTTTTTCATGCTAGCATTTCATCTCATTAAATTAAATAAATCAAAGTACTTAATTTAATTCCCCAAGTCTTCTCATTTAATTAAATAACCTTAAGTTATTTAATTAAATGTCATTTCACCTTTCTTCATTCATTAAATCATTTAATTTAATGAATATCACTTTATTCTTCTAATTCCCCTAATTGCATGATTAAACCCTTGTTTAATTAGTAATTATCTAATTAATCTAATTCCTCCCACTTGCAAAGGAATATTCCTCCTTTGCACAATTTAATTTAGTTTTAATTAACTAAATATCCTTTTCCCTCACCCATGATATTTTTTTAAAGAATATTCTCTCTCCTCCAATCATTTGAGAAAGGGAATATTCTCACAAAACTTCAAATAAAAGTTAACTTGTGACTTCTTGTGCAAGTTAACTTTTGACCTCTTGTACAAGTCAAAAGTGTGCTTGTTTGGAAGGAATGAGAACCCTTGGTTAAATCTCATCTTGCATTCTCACTCGTTGATGAGAATCCATGATCCATGCCTCCAATTTCCTCCATCCTAGACTGTTGATTAGCTTTTTCAATCTCAACCCTTCATTTCTCATTTGCTTTCCTATAAATAGAATACTATTTGGAGACAAATGGATCCATCTTTCAGAGAAAATTTATGTTATTGAAATCACTCATACTCACACGCATATTTAGCATCTTTTAGTTCATTTTAATTGCATTCAGTTAGATTTAAGCTTCCATTAATGGATTTCATGATCACATGATGCATCCATTTAGCTTGTTTATTAATTAGGGTTTGAATCTTTTAGTTTAATCTCATTTAGATTAGCTTAGAAATTGCATATCTACATATTTTAGCATAAAATCATGGTAGATTAACCCTTGCATCATGCTCAATTTAACATAAATCATGTTTTCATTCACATCTCACAACTGTTTCATCGATTCTCTTCAATAAAATCAATTGAAACAAGCTCATTGATCATGGGATTGGGAAAGGGCCATTGTTCCACATCAACATGACACCAATTCCAAAATGGGATAAGTTTTAAATGGGTTAGAGTAGAAATTTAAATGCTTTCACAATTCATAATGTTTAGTTTCAATAAATGTTTAGCTTAACTTTCATTTGAATGATCTTGTTTAAGATTGAGTATTAATGGCTATGTTATGCTTCGATTCTTCATGGATCAAGCGTAATTGGCCCATACTAATATCCTTGGTCAACATTCTAATGCTAGGAGGAAAAAATAATCAAATTTAATCAATTTGTAGCTTGAATTTGGTTCATTTTGGTTTTTGTAGGATAGAGTGACACCCTAGACAATTTCAATGATGCCTTTGCAGGGCATCCCCATATAGCGACGCTTACTAAATAAACCAATGCTGATTAAACAAACATTGATGCTAATACTTTTTAGGGGTATCGAAGATTTACAAATGGCGACACCCTACCAAATAGCGACACTATCATGTTCTCTAGTTTGTCTGCAGAGCAATGACCAAACTCACTAGAGCAATGCTATCGTGTACAATGACACCCAACTCTGGTAAGAAATTTAACAATCCTTTTTGAGCATGTGCTTTAATTTTCTCACTTCATCGGATTACTAACACACTTCTAACATTGTTCTAATTGTTAGACTAATAGGGTTTTGCAGGATTGGACGACACCAAGTTAAAGTGAAGAAGTATTCTCATATTAAGATTTTATGATTGTAACAAGCACTTGATGCTTTGGGGAAATTATAACCTAATTTCTTATGCTTCTTACTTTATGCTCTAGGACCTCACTAAATTTCATTTGGGTTTAAAACGAACGCTCGACCAAGACTAAAATTGAACCCCCATTTTATCATTGTCTTTTGGGTTTAAAATTGAACAAGGTAACTTAAAATTTCATTTGCTACATAAAATGAATTCATCTTAGCTTTAGTCAATAAAATGAATTAGTGTCTGCTTTGTTGTGACACACTTGTAGTGCATATCTAATCCCCTTGCGCTTCATGCGATCTTGGGTGAAGAGAAACACTCCAAGTGTACTTCGCTATTTGTGTGTACTTATACTACATATCCAATCCCCTTGTTCTTCGTGTGATCTTGGGTGAAGAGAAATACTTAAGTACACTTATTCTTTGTGTCTCCCTTAAGAGAGGACTTACTATGAGACACACCCACAACGAGAAACTCATAGGAAAGTTCTTGCAAGCACATTTATCGATGGGCTATATTAAAGGTTTGGAAATCATGAGAAAGTACCTTCTATCCTAGATTGTCTAACATACTTTACCTAGTACCATGCCTTAAGTGGAACAAGAATGGTAGTAAGAGACTTAAGTGGAAACAAAGGTGTGTATATGGCTTGGTGTTCTCGATTTGTTATTAAGAACCAAATTGTTTAGTTACCAAAAATCCTTAATACTTGTTGGTGCAAGAATGATAGTTCTGAAGTCGCCCCACATTTGTACTATTCATTGTTGAAACAAAAAAATACTTAGGATCTTAGAATCTTCAGGATTTTGAGATTTGGTGGTCCCAAGAAGTGTGTGTCATGGAGGGGAGCCAATGTCGCCAAACCTCTAATTGTTCGCAATGTCTTAGTGTTTGGAGAAATTTGAGTGGGGACTCAACAAGTATGGCCATTCCAACCTAGGATTGTAAATGATTGTGAGTTAGTTTAATACATTGCTTGGTTCCAAAACATTACAAAAAAAACATTCACTATCTTCCTCAAAATTTTAAACACTTTGGCTTAAATATGGATACCTTTTGAAATAGCCTTGATATTATTGCTAGTCCTAAGGATTTCTAAATATCTTAACTTATATCTCAATCCATCTTTTCCAAAGACAACATAGGCAATTATGGCTTCAACCTCATGATTTTCATAAAATGGACATTGTGAAACTTATGATGTTTTTGATATTAACATTTAGTTTGAAAACATAATCAAGACAAGTGTTTGTGGTAAAATAAATTCACTTAAGCAAGATAAATTGACACAATTGAACCCAACATGAATATTTGGAGACTGATTGCTCCCATTGAACAACTTGATCTTGAAGGTGTTATCATTCATCCAAACTTTGAGCTCATTAATGGGGAACAAACTAATATCATTAGTAGTTTGAGAAGCTTCACTTTTTTCACAAAAGAAACACCCACTTAGTGGAGAAATGTTGCAAATATCTTAGATGAAGAAGAGGAACAAACCGATATTGAGGCTGGAAGGCTCATATTACCACCACCTGTGTGGCAATAAATATCTTCCTTCCTTCTATAAAATTGAACTCTTCTGAATGATTTCACGCAAAATTAGAATCCCTAAGAGAAGGTCTACAGGTTGTCACTTCAAACTTAGGCATCTTAGTTCAAAAGCAATAAAAAATCACATTTCAGCACTCTACCAAAACAAAAACAAGTTGTTAGTAAACTTTTATGAACGTGCACCAAGGAAGCATCTAGATATGTACATGTTTTTTATGAGTCAAAACCCAGATCTTTTTCATGATAATCAACCTATCTAAAAAATGGGCCCTTTTCATGGTCTTGAACTCCGCTAAATAATCTATCACACAATAAAAATCCATAGGGGAAGATCTACATGCCACCATTACAAACGTAGGTATCATAAATCAGAGTTTGGAAAGAAGTGGGCCTTAATACTTTATCACAATCATGACCTCTTATTAAGAAACTATTATGCTCAAGCTAGGAGGAACGAACCAGATTTAAATACCCACATCCATAGTCTTTATGATTTGAACACTTTAAGAGGTCTAGCATCATTCTCACTACCTTGATCTTGAAAAACAAAGGTTCACTTTAATTCAACATTGGGTAAAACACTTCATTGACCCCTCCATCAAATTTCATCCTTCACCTCATTTAACTTTGCAAAAAAATTGAATACACCAACACTTTTTGACTTAAACATCAATCAACCCAAACCCTAACTTGGCTACTTTGTATGTGAAATGTATCATTTTCCATTCATTTAGTTAAGTTAGTTATCATCTTTGAGGTAGTTTATCTTGACGGTAACGAGTCTACCCTAAGGATTTCCAAGTTCATAAACATCCTTTATCCTAACGTCAAAACATTATCAAACTCAAGTCAAAAGTGTTGTCCCAAAACATTTACAAAGATCACTCTCCACATCACCCATCTTTTCATCCCCCACTATCATCATTGCTCCAAAAATACTTAGAGTGACCCTTTTACCTAGATTTGAGTCAACTAGGGAGTTCAAACATTATAAATCACAACACAACTCTCCCAAAGGTGACACAAAATTTATGGTAAATATGAGATCACAACACAAGAGAATCATGGAGAAAACCAAAGTCACATTTACCTCAAGTGATCCAAATCCTTTAGAATTTGATCTAAGAAGTCAAGTTACCCCAACACAACAACCTTCATCACCATCATGACCATATGAAATAAAACACGCCACAAACAATCCATTTGAACTTACTAGGGAGGAAATCATGGAACACCAAGCCTTTGAAAACGTGGCTCCTATCTCCCCATCATTTGTTGCACAAAATTTGACATAAGGCTTCACAACCCCATCACTAGGGCTACATCAAACCTACATTCCTAGTCTTGCAACAAGCCTCGCTAAGGACTTTGGCCATACCATTCCATTTAAAAGAAACACACTTGTGGGTACTCTTGAAACCAACCCTCCATCTTACACAACTACTTGGACACCTACCATTGGTGATCCTCTCGTTCCTGAAGATCCCAAATAGCCATAAAAAACTTTTGAACTTCATTACTCCACAATGAACTCCACATATTGAGGACATCCCTCTTCATCCGTACCCATGAGTACCACAAGTGTGCCCACCCTCACACAAAGTGGTGTGGACCAAGTGTCTCAAAAAAAAATATGGCCTATCAATACCATACCATAAATTCAACCATTAATGCAAATAGGGACATCTATACACAATCCTCCAATTGGTTCATCCATACTATTAGTGTCACAAAACACATCCATCCCATCCATTATCAACCCATCTCAAAACAATCCCTTGGTAACAAATCTTTCCAACACAGGTAATACATCATCTACATCCCTAACACAAGGGAATCCTCAAGACATGAGACAAGGAAACCTTTTTAATCAATGGAATCAAGGTCCTAGTGTGTCATTCCCATCACACAATCTAATAGCAATGTCCTCATCTTTTCCCACACTCCCCTTCACCATGTAAAATAAAATGGGACCTCAAACATACATTCCTCTACCTCAATCCACTATTTTACAAGGAATGTTGAACCAAGGGAATCCCCATCCTCTCATCACCAATCTGTTACCCACTCAAAACATCAACACCCACAATCCTCCACTAATGTCCCAACAACCACCTGATCCTATGTTGTAAGCACATGTCTTAGCCTTACAACAAGCACAACAAGCCTATCAACAAGCCCCACAACAGCATCAACAAAAAAAATCAGCCCTAGCAACTAGCAAGCAGCCTTAGAACAACAACAACATCAAGCACAACAAGCAACCTTAGCACAACAACAACATCAACCCAATCAAGCAACCTTATTCACATAGCAACAATAGCAAGCCCAACAACAAGCCTTACTAGCTCAATAGTATGCCCAACAACAACAACAACAAGGTTCCTATTATAACCCCCAATCACACATCATCAATAAAAAAACATTAGGAACATATACATCAATACTCCAATCACCTTCACAAAATCCTACACCACCATACACCCCATATAACACATCCTCATATCAAAATCCCATGTACAACTCATCCATCATCCCACCATATGTTCCTCCATCAAACCTGCAAGATGATCTAGCATCACAATTTAAGGCATTGTCACAAGAAATGGAGGACCTTCGAATGGGAAAGACAAAGAAGCCCCATACATAGAATCTAGTCTTTATCCATTTGACCAAAACATCACAATGGTACCATTCCCTCCTAGATTTGAAATCCCCAAATTTGATAAATACAAAGGGAGAGGAAGTCATGTGGACCATGTCAAAGAGTTTAATGTCATGTGTATGGAGGTAGCCTACAATGATTCATACTTAATGTGCCTCTTCCCTCAAAGTTTACCAAGTCCTACCATGGATTGGTTTTCTCATCTACCTCCCAACATCAAAAATTTCTAGGAAATCACTAATAAATTCATCAATCACTTCTCCTTTAATCTTGACATGGATGTAAGTCTAGAAGAACTGTACACTCTCAATCAAAACAAAGGAGAAACTTTTGCTAATTTATTACAACAATAGAGACAAACAACTAGTAAGAGCAAGTGGCCTCTTCCCAATGAACAAGTGGGAATCATCATAGAAAATATAGATCTAGATCTATCCTTCCACTTGAAAATGCAATGCATCACATCTTATGGTGAGCTTGTCCCTAGATCCCTTAACATTGAGAGAGCTCTAATCTCACAGGAAACACTCAAGCCTACAAAGACAATCGCCCATCAACTAGTTCAAACGATAAACCTCATATGTGGGCTAAGAACAAGAATGCAACAAATGATAGTGTGGTAGATGATAAGGTATTCCTAAGTTCCCCTAGGCCAAACAACACTCATGTTACTAACATCCAACCAACTATGTAGCAAAAAACACCCCACAAAACAATCAAATCAATAACATCAAAATGCAAAGGTGAACGACTAACAAGAACAACTATCATAAACACAAGTACACATAGTTATCTGAACCCATAGAAACCATCATGAAAAAGTTGGTACATTCAAATATGATAACACTTCCCAACTTTGAAAACTACCAAGAACCATAAGAGAAACCATCATGGTAGAATGAGAATGACCTTTGTGACTTTCACAAGATTAAAGGACACAAAACAAAAAAATGGATGAGGCTCAAAAAAATTATCCAAGACCTCATATAGAATGACACCATATTTGTTGAGGTACTAGTTGGGAATCAAGATCTTAAGATATACAAGAACCCTATGTCGGATCATAGCAAAGGGAACAACAATGGAAAAGCTAAGGATTACATAAACATGCATCATACCTATTCCAATGTAGTTGCTTCTTGTGATAGTGTCATTACCATTGTCACCATCAAAGGGCCTAGTGTGGATTGTGGAGTCACCACGTGGCATGGAAAAATCACCATCCAAGGAGTCCCATCTCAATCTAGGGCACAACCTACTTTTCCAACGTCAAATCCTAGCAAGTACAATCTCTTAAATCAGCTTAAGAATACGCCCACACATATATCAATCTTAGAACTATTGAGGCTACCCCTGCACATAGGGAGATATTGGAGAAAGCTTTATCAGAGTCATCTATTCTTGAGGATATTGATACCAATCAGTTTCAAGCTATGGTCGACCATATCGCTAATCACCTTCTCACCTTCTTAGAGTAATACCTACCATCACAACCATCTCATAACCATTCTTTACAACTTAAGGTTATCATTCATAAGAACAAGGTCAAAAGAGTCTTAGTAGATGGAGATGTTGGGTTGAAGATCAAAAATATGGGCTATTCAGAAGATACTATTGAAAATACAAAGAGTACCACCATCAGGGCATATGATGACCAAGAACAGGTCTTAAAAGGCATCATCACATTACCCATCTAAGTGGGCCCCCTCACCACAAAAACTACATGCCAAGTGTTTGACCTTGATAGATTCCCTATAACATCTTGCTTGGTTGACCATGGATCCATGCCCTAAAAGTTGTAGCCTCAACTTATCATCAATGTGTAAAGTTTCCTTTTGAGGACAAAGAAATTACCATCCATGGAGATCCTAAGCCTTTTTACTACTGCAAAAATCTTGAGGCCAAGTTCTATAAAATACCCCAAGTACCCAAGAATGACGAAAGGCCTACACCTTCTACCTCATTTGTTACTTGTCATCCCTTGCATCTACCTCTAAAAAAAAGGAAATCATTGTGCAAAACATACCTGATATCAAAGCATTGATCCAGGATGATGGTTGTGGGAACTATAAGATAATGAAGAACACCTTTGTCTTAGGAGAGCTACCTATTTCTCCTCAATATCATGGGAATCCTGCATCTAGAAACAAAGAGCCTGAAACTATCAAGATGGCAACTACCACCTTCACCAAGTGGGCGGATTTGAATCAAGAAGATGTTAATGAGGACGATATCTCTAAACTCCTCTATCAAGATGAACGACATGTCCCCACTCTTCCCATTGAAGATGATAAAAAATGGTTTCCACTAATGAAGGCAATTGGATATAACAAGAACGAGAAGCTAGGACAGAATGATAATGGTTTACTAGAACCCATTGTTCTTGAGAAACTACTGAAAAATCTTGGCCTAGGTTGTACTACTAGCAAGGTCACCTTTATTGGCAAAGGTAATTCTACTAAATGAGCTGAGGCTTCCTCTTGGTTACCTCCATCATGTGATATGACCTTAGATGACTTTCCCCTTATTTTGTTGACCTATTTGAAAACAACTCCCTCTTCATGATATCCATTACATCCTTTACTCCAAGCAACCAACCCACTAAAATACTCGTATTCTACCCACAACTCATTGACATGGACCAACAAGGACCACCAATTCTTGATTTATTCAAAAATGATGAAGCAATATCAAAATTCATGGGACTCTATGATAACTTACCATGGGAAGATCATAAAGCGTACTATGAACTAGACACAAGAGCATACTATGGGGAGACAATTGATTCCTTCAGTCACAAAATTGATGAAATGCAACTAACATGCAGATCTTTAAGTGAAAACCACAATGTGGCAATTTCTAATCCTAAAATAGTAAAAATAAAGGACACATTCGAGGGTGAAAACCTCTCTCTGAGGCACCCCAAGATGAGGGATTCAGTCTCCCCCTTAGTGAAATACATCTAGAGAAGTCATCAATACTAGCAGAAAAGGCCACTCTAGTCAATGTGGGAACAAAAGAAGCACCTAAGATCACTTTCTATGTTGAATCCTTGTTGGATGATGAATAGAAGAACCTAGTAAAATTCCTGAAAGAGAGTAGAGCTAACTTTGTATGGTCATATAAAGACATGCCAGGGCTCGATCTAGAAGTAGTTGTGCATCATCTCGCAGTCTATCCTAAATCCAAGCCAGTCAAGTAGAAATTAAGGAAGATGCACCCTCAGATAGAACTCTTGGTCAAACTCGAGTTACAAAAGCTTCTTAAAATTGGATTTATCTAACCAATAGATTATCTTGAGTGGTTTTCAAACCTAGTAACAGTATCAAAACCCATTAGGGGCATTAGAATCTGTACATATTTTAGAGGCTTAAACAAGGCATGTCCAAAGGATGATTTCCCTCTTCCTAATATCGACCTCATTGTAGAATTAACAGTTGGGAATGAAATGTTGTCACTCATGGATGGTTTTTCAGGCTACAATCAAATCATGATCACCAAGGAGGATCAACACAAAATTGCATTCACTTGTCCATGGGGAACCTATTGTTGGAACATGATGTCGCTTGGGCTAAAGAATGTAGGAGCAACCTATCAGAGAGCAATGACCCTCATCTTTCATGACATGATACACAAAATAGTCGAAGACTATGTGGATGATATTTTGGAAAAATCAAAGAAAATAAATGAGCACATACAAGTCTTGGGACCCATCTTTGACAGATTTGAAGAATACAAAGTAAGACTAAATCTAAAAAAGTGTGTCTTCAAGGTTACATTAGGGAAACTTATCAGTTATATCATCTCGCAAAGAGGGATAGAAATTCATCCAACAAAGGTAAAATCCATCCTAGACATGGAACCACCATAAACACTAAAGTAGTTGATGGGTTACAAGGAAGATTGCAATCCATCAGGAGGTTCATAGCTCAACTATCAGATAAAATCCACCCCTTTTGCATCTTCTCCATAAAGGAGTAACTTACAAGTGGTATGAGAAGTGCAATAAAGCTTTCTAGCAGATCAAAGACTATCTACTAACACCTCCATTACTCATGCCACCAATACCAAACAAACCA
>VDFB02380393.1:0-13102 GCA_007258455.2 Sequoia sempervirens | reverse complement strand
ATATTTTTGTGTCAAATTTTACATGCACGCCATCTCATTTGTTGGTGCTGATTTTAAAATTATAGTTCTTTAAATGTTTCCCATTTAAAACAACAAGATTGCATTGATGGCCTTTTAGCTATTTGGAAAGCTGAACCAAAGCCTCAACATGATAGGTGGATCAGTTGGTGGGAGAGAACTATTGCCCGCTGCACTTTATTCCTTCGTGACTATGGGAGAAGAGCTGCTGCCCAGCGTCGTAGATTGGAAAAATCCCTTAAGGGCCAACTGGAGCATAATCGTTCTCTCTTGTTTGCCAACCCCCTTAATGCTGCCCTCCAACAATCTGTGGCTAAAACTGAAAATTCTCTCCGAAAATTGGTTGTTTACAGAGGAAAAGGAGCCCAAGTTCGTGCTCGTCTCCAATGGATCAAGGATGGGGATAGGGGATCAAAATTTTTCTTTCAGTTCTTGCAGCACAAACACAAAAAGGAGCATATTTCCAGTATAAGAACTACAGATGGCTCTGTTCATACCAGCCAATCTGCTATTTTGCAAATATTTTATGAGCACTTTAAAAACCTTTTTATTGATGATTCTGCTGGTGATCCTCTCCTTCCCATTATTGAAGAAAGTGTTGCAGGTTGTATTCCTTGTAAAATAGACTCTGAATATAGCAATTACCTTGATCGTCTCCTTTCCATTGAAGAGCTTGATGAGGCTCTCTATAGCATGGCTTTGGAGAAAAGTCCAGGAATTGATGGGCTCCCGGTTGAGTTTTATAGAGCTCTTTGGCCTCACATACGCGAAGACTTTTATTATGTTTACCTTGAGGGCATTGAGACTGGCTCTTTGGGGGCAATCATAAACCAAGGCTTGATAAAACTCCTCCCCAAAGGCAAAAATGAAGACACGGTGAATGGATGGCGACCTATTACCCTTCTTAACACCTCATATAAAATCATTGCCAAAGCCTTGGCTCGCCGAATAAAGTATATAACCCAGGAGATTGTTAGGCCAGAACAAACTGGTTTTTTGGGTGGCAGATTTATTCTTGACAATTTGGTGTTGGCTTGGGAGACTGCTGAATGGGCTCAACAATCTACTCAAGATGCTCTAATTATCAAACTCGATTTTGATAAAGCTTATGATCGCATCCGCTGGCCTTTCATTCTCAACATGCTAAAATGGCTAGGTTTTGGAACCAAAATTCGAGAGCATATTAAAATGTTGTTCATTGATGCCAATGCAAGAGTTGCTGTCAATGGAGCCCTTTCCCCCCAATTCCCTTTACAAAAATCTATACACCAAGGCTGCCCTATAGCACCATTCCTTTATGTTCTAGCTGCTGATGCCCTTGGTTACCTCTTTCAACATGCCTGCACTTCTAAACTTATTCATGGGATTTCGTTACCTGGTAATGTCAAAGTGCTTAACTCCCATTTTGCTGATGACAGCATGTTGTTTATTCAAAATTCAGCAGATGAAGTAACTAATACTCTTGATGTTTTGGATTTATTTTGCACTATCTCGGGATCCAAACTTGCCATGAATAAAACTGAATTCATTATGACTCGTCCTTCCTCACATCCCCCTTGGATCCCTAGTGAATGGCGTGAGATTAAACATGGTACAATCACTAGATACCTTGGTATTCCCTTTGGGGTTGGTGTCTCCCTCAAGGATATGTGGAATTGGTTTATGACCAAATTCAAAGGCAAACTTTTGAGTTGGACTAATCGGTTCCTTTCCATGGCTGGTCGCATCCAAATTGCCAATAAAATCCTCTTGGCGAGTCATGTGTACATCTCATCGTGTTGGCTGCCATCTAAAAATTGCTATAACCAACTCACTCAACTGATCAGAAGTTTTGTTTGGGCCAAATGGGGAAACAAGAAGGGTTCTCCTACCACATCTTGGTTACATTGCATTCAGCCAAAAGATAGAGGTGGTCTGGGGATTATTGACCCGTACACTCAGGGCATTTGTCTCACCAGCAAATGGATTGTGCGAGCTTTGGAAGGAGAGGCTCCTTGGAAACATTTAGTTCGATTCCGCATTAAATCTGCAACTGCTAAACATGCCTGGGATGATGTCAAGTGGAATGATAAGCTCCTTTTGGCCCCCTATTTCAAGACTAATGGGTCTACTCCTTTCAACTCTATTTGGAAAGCATGGCAAATCACCTCGAAGAAGTTGGTTTGGTATGATCAATCATTTAGTCATGGCCTCAGCTTTGCAAACTCTTCCATATGGTGGAATCGTCTAATTCAGCAAGATGGAAAACCCCTTGGAGCTATTAAAAGTTTTAAAGGCAAGAATCTTTTCAAAAAGGGAATTCAAGTTTTTCGTGATTTATGGGATCCCATCAGCTTCAATTGGAAGTCTTGGCAACAATTACGAACTGAGTTCCACTTGACATCTCTCACTAAACAACCTCTTCTTCAAATACAACACCTTGTTCCCCCTAATCTTTTTTGTCTTCTATCTTCTCCTTGTCATTCTAGCTTTTTGAAAGACTGGAAATGGCCTAATAAACGTAATATTCGCTTCTTTCCTCTCAAAATCATCTATAGACAGCTGCTCCCCTCAATTTTGCTTTCACCTCGACTCAATGTCAAGTGGAACTGCAAGTTTAGTCAAGCAAAATGGAATATGGTCAGCCATCAAATTTGGAAGTCTAAAGCCGATGCTCAATCTCAGCTCTTGGCTTGGAAGCTACTTCATGTTAAGCTACCTATTGGTAACCGCCTCAAATTTCTCCATCCTCCTTTATCATGTCCGTTCTGTGCTAAATCTGAGTCTATAAAGCATGCTTTCTGGTTTTGCTCTCATGCTCAGAACTTGTGGCATTCTCTTTTCTCTTTGCTTCCTGCCCTCTTCACTCACACTTGGTCATGGAAAACAGCGCTCCTTGGTGTATCCTCTCACCATAATATCCTCACTCAACTGTGCAGGCAGGTCATCCTTAAATTCATTTGGAAGTTTCGTTGCGCTGCTGTCTTTTCCAACATTTCCCAGCCTCTTAAAGTTGAAGTTCAAATAATTTGCTGGAATCTCTCTTTACAAGTTACAAATTTGCTTGCTCTGCTCCAGGATTATTTAGAAACCAACAATGATCTTAAAACATCTATCTACAATGTTCAAGCACAGTTACAGTTGGTTGACGGATAGACATCTTGCTAAGGAGGCTGCTTCGTGGAGGCTATGGAGAGCATTCTGCCCTTTGGACATTGAGCTGCTTAGACCACCTTTTAAATGGATATTGACCAATGGTTCAAGTTTTGTTTATCAGTGGTGTTCTAATTCTTCTTCGAAGAGATTCTTACTGTACTGGTTGGAGTTTTGCTATTCTAACAACACTTTTTTGCTACTGTTAAGCTGTTTTTTATTACAGCTGTAGCTGCATGCTGTACCTTATGTCATGATGGTCTAGAATTGTTGTTTTTGTTGCTGCTGTAGCAGCTTGTCTTGCTACTTGTGTTTGACCTAATGGTGGCCTTTTTGGCCATGTTCTCTCGCTGATGTAATTTATTTTTTCTTCTTTATCCAATAAAAAATAAAATTTATCTTACAAGTAAAATTATTGTTCCTTTTCAAAAAGAAGAATATATCATAAAATTTATTTAAAGTACCACGCATTTAAGGCCATCAACCCCTCTCTTAGAGCATCGGAAATGTGGCATCCACATACCTAATGATGGTATGTGTAGAGAAAGGTGTTTGAGTTCAAGTTGGGAGCATTCCATTAATTTTAAAGGCACTCCACCCACAAACAAGGGCATTTATACCAATTGTTGTGCTTAGTTCTTGAAAATTTTCTACTCTATCTTGTAATTTGTTCTCTCATTAACTCTAGTTTCTAAATTTAGATATTTTAAGAGATTTTTATTCTATTTTGGGATAAGTATTGTATGCAAATGTAAGTCTGCATCTATTTTTATTATTTAGATTTTTTTTTATAGATGTCTTATTGTTTATGTATAAAGTATTATTTCAACTTGGAAATTTCATGTAATAATGAAGATTAATTGAATCATCAATCTAAATTTGTTATTTTAAGGAATTCTAATTCTTATGAAGGAATTTGTCTAATACATGCTTATGTAATGTTTATTGCATTGATATTTGTTATTATATTATGACTTACAAAACACTAGTAGATTATAGGAGGATAATCTATTATATGGGAGCATTTATTTTATGGTATATGTTTTTTTACTTATATTTTTTGCCATAGAAAATCAAGTTTATGTTAGAATTAGAGATTGTTACACATAGTTGGCCCACATTTTTCAGGGTCTCCATGCTTGGTAGTATCCTAAACATATATTTTGGCCATTAACAATTATAACTTTATCTAGTTGTTAATATCTAATACACTAAATTCTAGTTAGCTATTGTCGTATAGTTTGGCATTAAAATGAGGCATATGGATGTGTAGAAACCTTTCTTGCATGAAAACTTGAAAGAAAAATCTACATGAAAAATCCAAAGCACTATATGGTGAAGGGTAATGCGTCATTGGTTGTCATTGGTTTGTAAATTGAATTAATATCTTTAAAGTCACAAACAGTCACCCAAAATATGGTATTATTATTTTTATTCTTTTGTTTTTAAGTTACTATTTGCTATTTCCAACTCCGATCACTATATATATTGTAGGTAGATATGTGAGTATTTTACTTCCATCTAATTTTATGTTGAATCTGATATGTGACTTTTGGAGATAACAAATTTTGACTATCTTATGACATGTGTTATAATCCATCTAATGTATCTTGAATGGAGATATAGGGTTAGAAGTAAAGCATCCAATTTTGATGGGACACCATGACATGTTATATGTCATAAGGATTACAATCATTATTTTATCCCATTGACCTATTATGGAGAGGGCCATTGTATATTAGATGGAGATTTCGGCAACACATTTAGGCCATGATATTTTTTGATGGTTTTATACAATAATTTTTGGCATGTAATTTGGGATTGCTCTATTTGTTTGGTGCTTTGGATGGAGATATGATCACTTGTAATTATAGGAACATTATGGTACTAGAATATCTCCAAAATTGATGTTGGTCCCTTGTGAAGGATTAACCCTTTTGTTGTATTATAATTGTATTATTTTTGTGAATATAATTCCTATGAGATATCGAGGATAAGCTTTTCTTCCAAAAAGGTCTTCTCATGATATATGATGTGTATTATTTCAATCATATCTTATTTTTATAATATCCTGATAGATTAGTGTAAAAAAAAATTTTGCTATCTAGATTATTTTAGAAAAGAAAGTCTAAACCCTTGGTCTAGTTTATTCTATTTATAGTTATTTATTGATTAACATGTATAGCCAATAAAAAAATGATAATAATCTATTATTTCATAGAGGAATCAAACCCTTGAAAAAAAATATTGTGAATGCATGTTAAACCTTGTTGAAGAATGTCAAGACATATTGGAGAAAGAATAACAATAATATCATACCCATCTATTTAAAAAATTAATTAAAAAGGATAAAATATGTTAGGTTAGACTTACAACTATTTCAATTGATGTATGAATGAGATAGTTCATACCCAAATATGAATAGATTTTATTTATGTGCATAAATAGAGAAAAAAATATTATGATTTCCATCAAGTTTTTGTTTTTGAAAGAGGAAAAATGGGTTTTACAGGGACCCGAAACCAAAAAATTTACAAACAAAAGAAAAGATCGTCAAAGACCCCATAAAAAAAGAGGCTGTAGAAAGGAGAAAAAATGACAAAGCCACAACCACCAAAAAAAGGTCAGCAAGAGCCACAGAAAAGACCCAAAAAGACCAAACAAAATGCTAGCAGCAAATAAACTTGGGACTTTAACATTTTCGTTGTCTCAGCTTCCACATCATTCATTTCCTAAACCCCCCTCTTTAAGATCTGGACCATTTGGGTAGTAGGAGGCACTTTCCTCTTAAGGTTGGAATGGGTCCTCTTCGACATTGCTTAGTTCTAATTCTTTCTTTTATCCTTCTCCTCTTCCAGATCAACAACCAGAGAGCCATGTTGTAATTTTTCCAACTTTTCAGACATTACATTGATGATAATGGCATTGTGCCTTGCTATTCTATGGTTTTGTTCCACATTAGTTTTCATATTGTTTTTAATTTTAATAATTTTAGCTTCCAAAGTCTTATACTTGTCCTCAATGTCATCATCTCATGTTCCAATATTATTCTTCTTCCATTTTTCTTCTTCATTGCTCAAAGCAGATAGCTTAAATTCTAGTTCCTCCAACTTGCTTTTTAAAACCCTATTTCTAAGATTCAGATCATTAATTTCTTGATAAGCCCATTTCATAACCCTAAAAATATCACCAACTCCACTTCTAGCAGAGGCAAGGATATCTCCAGACTGATCCTGGTCTAAAATGAGGTTAAAATCATCCGGGTTAAGGGAATAGGGAAATCTGGTACCAACATCTTTGAGAGAGGTAGGAGGGGAAGAGATAGAGTTTCTGCTAGCTTCAGAGTTCATAGTTTTGTCCTCCAGAGAGTCCGTAGAGTAGGAAACCAACTTATTGGCAGGGGAACCCTTGAGAGTAGAATTCTTAAAAGGAACTAGGCAGTGGGGGTGAATCTCAGGGTTAGCTTTCGCAAGATGGGGTTTACAAAGCTGGTTTTTCTTACCAGAAAAGACAAGGGACAGATGGGATTCAATAATTATCTCCAGGTTAGGCTTAGAATGATTATCCGGACCACCACTATCTGTATCATAGTCCTTAGATGCTGTGGAGGCAACCGGTTTAGATAAAGTCGATAGGCTTTTCAAATGTTCATAGATTAACTTAATAAGACTAAGATGAAGAATAGGGTATCTCCTAGGATTTTTCTTGTGGTCCTCAAGGCTATTTCTCAAAAAAAGAAACAAATAATAAGGTAGAGAAATTTGTACCTTATGACGGAAGTTGTTAAGGATAGCAAAATGATGACCATAAACTCTAGTGAATCTCTTGTCCATAGTAATTTACTCCATTATGACACGAAGCACCTTTCTCCAAAGTTCCTTGATGGTGTCGATTTCAAAATAGTTGTTGAAAACTTTAACCAGTTTCATTTTCTCCTTTTCCTTCTTAAGGAATTTGATTACTGCCTCGTCTGAAAATTTTCTGTCATGATAAAACTTCATGCCCTCTGTGGACATTCTAGTCACCTCTACTATGATTTGCTCATCCAATTTCACCTTTCTCCCAAAGAGGATTATTTCTCCATTATTCCAGTTCTTCTTAAAGTAGTCAGTAGCCATAGGATTAGGCCCATGAAGTTTTTCCAAGAAAGGAACCAAACCACCTCACTCTACCTGTTTCCAAACCTTAGCATTCCTTGTGTTCATTTCATAGCTATTTGGCTCGATTATTTTCCTATCCCCCCCATATTCATATGCACCTCACTGCAATCTCTACCAGTGCCGAAAACCTGTTGCAAATTTATGCAGCCATTCCAATGAACCCACAAAGCATGCCACTTTTTCTTACCAACTAAGTTATTTGATGCAAACCCATCAAATCTCTTGATTTTAATGTACTTAGCCCTTTTCCCTATCATCATTAAAGATATTTTCCTCTTTCCCATGTGTAACATCATAATCTAATAATGCCCTAACTTCAGCTCCCAAGTCCCTAAAATTTTGCCATATGTTCAAACCTCCCCTCTTAACCCCCTCATTTGCAAAGTAATCCTCCACGCTGTTAGCTTCCCTGTAGACATGGGAGATTTTAACTTTATCGAACTTATCTAAGATATATTTTTCTTCTATATTCTTAATAGACCAGGAGGGAGGGCTCCTACCTAGGAGACAGTCTGATTTTTTGGAGTCCCCTTCAAGCCATAAATATTTTATATTCAAATTATGTGCTAAATTTAAAACTTGAAAATCTCCTATTTCCTTTGCCACATGGATGGTTTGATGACCTAGGGAAATGGCCACAACCACCATAAATTTACCATTTGAGTCCCTTAACACACCTCCACTTCTAGCCATCCTCGGATTTCCCTTTGCAGCACCATCAAAGTTGGCTTTAGTCCAGCCATTTGGAGGAAAGGTCCAACACACACCTTCCCTACTTTTCTTAGCTAGCTTGGATGCCTTAGAAACATCCATTTTGATATTCCAATCCTTAGCTATCTTTAGATCATAGGGAGTGCACACCACAACTTCAAGATTAAGAGATTTTGGGGAATAACATTGAAGTTTTCCTTTATAAGCCTTTTTTTTTTTCAAAAACATTAGTCTTCGACATCTCCTTATCCCTGAAAAAGTCTGTTATTATGTTCATTCCAAACTCCCCAAAAAAAAAGGGAAAATAAAATACCATAACCATCGAATGAAAGGATTTTGAGATGGGGCTTTCCATTGTGAAAAGAAATCTTCAATGGATAGGGGGAACACCCAAGAAATATTCCAAAGGGCTAGAAATTTTCCTCAAATTGTAGCAACAAATGGACAGTGGAGAAATAAATGGTTTGCTGACTCCACCTCACTCTTACAAAGGTAACATCTGTTGGGGATTTGTAGTCCCCGCTTGCAAAGATTATCAATCGTTAGCACCTTATTTTGAAGGAGAAACCAAAAGAAAATGTTGAATTTAGGAGTCAAGTGTTTTATCCACGCTTTAGACCAGAAAGGAGGGGGTGCTTGAGAAAGGGACAACAGAGAAATAGCCGAAGAAACAAAGTAGTTACCTGAAGGGTTGTCCATCCAGACAAGATGATCATCCAGTTGATTCTGTCCCAATCTGACAGCCCTTAAGGAAGATTGAAGTTGAGCCAACTCCTGACTAACCACACACAAATCCATCAAATCTCCTTCACTCCAATAATCTTTAACATACTCTCCAAAAGCTGCTTTGCAAAACTCAACCCATCTTTTGAATCTTTCAATTTTTATTAGGGGAACCTTAAAAGGCCACCTGTCCTCCCATAGTCTAGCTAGATTGCCACTTCTAATGTGCCATCCAACCCCTGATTCCAAAATCTTTCTACCAAAAATCATGTCATTCCAACAAGCTGAACCATGGGGCAGAATAGGAGAATCCAGCAAGGCTTTGAGGGACCCACAATTGGTCATATATTTACTTCTGAAAATATCTTTCCATTCTCTAACAGACGAAAAGAATCTCCATACTTGTTTAGCAAGAAGAGTCTTATTAATCATTCTGATTTTTCTAAGACCTAAACCCCGCAAGGTTTTCAATCTGCAAACCAAATCCCATCCTATAAGAGGCATCCTCTTTCTCTCCTCCACATCAAACCAAAGGAATAATTTTTGGATTTTTTCAATGGCCTCAACATATTTAGCAGGAATTTTGAAGAGGCTTAAAGCATAAACCGAGAGATTCTGAAGAGAAGCTTTGAGGAGTTAAATTTTTCCATCTTGGCTCAAAAGAGCTCCTTTCCATCTTGCCAACTTCTTATTGAACCTATCAACCAACGAACACCAAAAGGAATCCAGAGGTTTAAGGCATAGAGGTAGTCCAAGATAAGTAGAGGGTAAGGATTCCACTCTAAATCCAAGGATTCTTGCAATATTGACCTATCTATGCTCAGGGGTATTAAAGAAAATAAGGGAGCTCTTCTATTTGTTGACCATCTACCCAGTCACCTTCTCATACACGTCCAAAGTTTTTTTCAAAGTCTTAGCCTTACTCACCATTGATCTTCCCATCAGCATAGTGTCATCAACAAACTGTTGGTGAGAAAAAATCAAATTAGTAGAAGAAGCACTAAGACCAGCAAGAGAACTCTGTTTAATCAAACTTTTAAGATTCCTTCCTAGGCTCTTAGCTATAATTGTGAACAAAATAGGAGAGATAGGATCACCCTATCTTAGGCCTCTTGAATTCTAAAAGAATCTCGAGGGAGACCCATTAACAATGATACAGGTGGAGACAGTAGTAACAACTGATTCACCAATTGAATGAATCTACTACTAAAACCAAACACCCTAAGAATTTTGAATAAAAACTCCTAGTCAACATGGCCATAAGCTTTGGAAATATCTAGCTTAAGAAGAAACCCTTCATTTTTAGATTCCACAAGTGAATGGATATTCTCATGGATAGTAACTATAGAGTCTAAGATTTTCCTTCCTAGAACAAAACTATTCTATTGAGGGGATATCAATCAAGGAAGGATAGTAAGGATCCTTGACGTCAAAACCTTAGATATGATTTTATAGAAAGAGTTGCAGAGACTAATAGGCCTAAATGCCTCAAACTCCATAGCCCTAGGTTTCTTGGGTACAAGGACCACAAAAATAGCATTTAATTCCTTAAGAAGACTTCTAGATCCAAATAATTCCTTAACAAAATTCACAACATCCTTTTCAACAATCTCCCAAAACCATTGAAAAAAGAGCATAGGAAACCCATCAGGGCCAGGGGCCTTGTTTCCTTCAAAAGAAAAGACAACTTTCATAATTTCCTCCCTAGAGGGGATGGAAGCAAGCTTATCATTATCTTCCATCCTAACTACCTTAGGGATAGCCTCTAATAGAAAATATTGGTCATTATGGTTGACTTCCCCATTCATCAAGAGAAGGTTGTTAAAGAAGAGGACAACTTGCTTTTTGATGTCTTCCTCTTCCTCATATCTCATGCCATTAACTTTTTCCTGAGAAATTCTATTGGCAACCCTGTGTTTTGAAGAAGTTGAAGAAGATAGATGAAAGTACCTAGTGTTTCTATCTCCAGCTGAGAGCCACAACACTCTAGATCTCTGCCTCCAGAACTCCTCTTTAGCTATAATATCATGCAATTTCACAAGTAGCTCATTTTCTTTTCCCTAAAATTTTCTATGTATCCTTCCCTCTGAATTTTATCCAAGATCTCCACTAGCTCCATTTGAAGTTCAGATTTAATGCCAAAGATGTTTCCAAAGGAATCTTTTTTCCAACTTCTCAATTTATGTTTGACGTCCCTTAGTTTCTTAGCAATTTTGAACATTGTAGTTCTCGGAACATCAATATTCCAACATTTCCTAGTTTTGTCAAAAATATGAGGGTGCAATAGCCACATTCTTTCAAATCTAAAGGGAGAGTTCCTCTTCACCTTTATAGGGTCCACCACAAAAATTATAGGACAGTAATCAGAGCCCACTCTAGAAAGAGATTTAAGAGAACAATAATAGTTTATAAGCTACTGATCAAAAATTAAAGTTCTATCTAGTCTTACTTGAGTCAGTTCCTTACTGATTCTTCTATTCGACCAGGTATATATAGCTCCTTGTAAATCAAGATCAATCAATTCCTTATTGTTGATTTGAAGTCCAAAAGATCAGATTTTCTTTTTGAATTCACCTGAGATCCTCCAAATTTTTCTTCATTTAGAAGCAGTATGTTAAAGTCACCCATTACAACCTAGTGGTCTTTATCAAAGATCCTACAGAATGCAGAGATCTCATTCCAAAAATATTTTCTAGCTCCTCTCCCATTAGGAGCATAGATATTTGACTGAATCCAGCTAAAATTATCTCTGATATGTGTGAATTTAGTAGCCACAGGATTAGTACTCTCTAGCAAAGGTTCCCCTTTAATAAAATTCTAGTTCCAAAAAGTAGCAATTCTTCCTAACGCACCATTTGAACTATTTCCTTGGATTCCATAGTTCTGAAACATTTTAATCTTCTCCACCTTATCTTTAGACATTTTAGTTTCTTGGATGAGAAGAATATCAGGTTTACGATCCCTAAAAAAATTGTGCAAAACATCCCTCTTATGAAGGCTATTAAGCCCTCTTATGTTTCAAGACATAATCTTCATATCTTACTAGGGGATTGGATAATCTCTGGAATGGTCTTTTGCACACCATCTGCTATGTCCTGAAAGCTTTCATGCTCTCTCTGCCATTTACTTGACCTTCTTCCTTGGCTATACTTAGTAGCACCACAATCCGCCTTTGCTCTTGTTCTAGTAACAACTCCACTAGGAGTATTCTATTGTTTACTTCTCTCCTTTTTCTTGGACTGAGAGAGGAACTCTTCCCAATCAGTATCTTCTTGACTCTCCAACTCTCTCCCAGATTCCCATTCCTTATTGTACATTCTTCTTTTCTCCCAGGGGAGAGTATCCATCTAGCCATTCTTAAGTTGGTTTAGATTGTCACTTGAAAGTTCAATATTCTGGCTTTGATTCTCAAAGGTGTCCTTGAAAAAATTTGGAGTAGTTTTTTCCCAGAGTTTAAGAGGGTCACTCGAAGGGAAACATTCTACAGAAGAAGTATTTAGGATAGGAATGCCAATATCCAAAGATAAACCCTAGATAGGAATATCCTCCAGTCCAAGATCCCCATTATCTTTTCCTTCTGATAAAATCTTAAGAGTGGAAGAAACAAAGTCCTTATCCCTTTTTCCATCCCCAACATTCTCCAAAATTTCTTCTCCTTCTTCCTTTGAACCAAAAATACTTTCCACCCCTGTTTGTTGATTCTTCTAAACATCGGATTCCTTGGGTTTTGTTTTCCCATTAATCCCAATGGTATTCCTCTGAGCTTTAGATTTCCTTCCAAATTCCTCATTAAGGGTATTGGTACTACTTGCTTTCCCTTCCCCCTCAGGCTTCTTTCTCCAAATAGTCAGATTAGGGTTAGACTGGAGATTTTCTTTGTCTTTGCTGGCATTTAATGGGCATTTCTTAACCCAATGGCCCATTTTTCTACACTTAAATCAAGAAAATGGAATGGATTCAAACTCTATAGCTTGCGTCCAAATTCCCAACTTAGACTGGATATCTATTGAAGAAGGGAGGTCAACATTTTGTGAAACTCCCACATAGATTTGTGTAAACACCAGCCGCTTTCTAGCTGTTGTCATAGGGTCAATAGATAGAAGCTTTCCAAAAGAACTAGCAATGCCATTGAAGACATCCTCATTCCAATATTCCAGAGGGAGACCCGAGATTCTAGCCCAAACTAGAACATTCTCAAAAATGGAATCAGAGAGATCCAGACAAGAGGACCATTTCTTAAGGGCCAGGGAATATTTTCCTATGACCCAAGGTCCATCACTCCTCACAGCTAGTATGTCCTCCTTTCATTTTTTAGCGTAATGAAGTGACGCCTTTTAGAATCTTAAGCTTGATGTCTT